>JAHDVE020005624.1:0-21189 GCA_022606495.2 Halesus radiatus
TTTGCCTTTATTATTATAAATATTACAATAATTTGATAAAAAATAAATAAATAAAATCAAGGTAAGTAAGCATCCAAGCAAGTCAAGTAAATAAAAATAAAATATAAACACTTCAAAAATGTTTCAACTTTTTTTCTTAAATATTTGTCATAGCATACTGAACATTATTAAAAGTAATTAATTGTTTTTTAAGATATTATTTACTGTATCTTTGTAATATTGTAATATCATCCTATGTTGACAAAAATTATATTATTTGATCATCCACCTTGACCCTTATTTTGCTTATAGGCGGACGTGTACTTGAATATATTGCAATTTTGCAGAATCTCCCGAGCATTCTCGCCCATTTCTTCATCTCCCGCATTATTGGTCGCTCTTGACATCACATCCTTGAAGTATATCTTCTCTTTCGGCTTCTCTCGACGTTTGAACTGTTCCGAGAGGTCTACTTTTACTATTTTGTGCTGCTGTTTGAGTTCTGATGTTGTTACTTCCTTTTAGTACTTTGAGGAGTTAGAGCTTTCGGAAAGTCTGTGAGAGTTCACTGTGGAATTATCAGCAAAGATTTTAGACTTTGCCTTCATTTGATTTCTCTTGATCGAGAACGCTCTGCTTTAGTTATTCCTGCTAATTACTATTGATTCCAGATCTTCCATCATTTCCGAAGCCTCTTATTTGTCGTGTCTGCTGCATCTGTGAGCCTCAGGGTTCACATTGTACTAATATCGTCGAAAACAAGTATTGGCAGACTTGTTATCGATTCGACGAATTATGTCTTTCGAACAATTGCTATCATTTTTGAGGATAAAAGATTTTGAATTGAGACTATGAACAACAACATTATTATCTTTATTCTTAGAGTTGTAAGGCTGCTAACTAATCGACTAGACTCTATTCGCCTCCCAGTCAAGCGACTGCTGTGGAAACTAGGCAGTGTTCAATGATAGGTTGTGATTCAGCTACTTTTTTGTGCCGAGCTTCGAAGAGGGATGTACTGACTTTGGGACATAATTAAATCTCATTGGTTGTTCATGGATTTATCCATTTTTCTTTCTTTATCTGAAACTAATAACCATTTTCTTGCTGTTGAACTCTGTCTGAGATGTCATGTCTCGATTAATGAGGGATTTCGATAAACCCTATAAAAAATATTAAAAAAATAATAAAAAAATATTTTTATTTCCGCTATATGAAATATGAAATTAAAAAGTAATTAACAAGTGAATATTTTTTTACAGTAGATTCAAGGAATTATGAATTTTGTTAAAGTTTTAATTTTCTTTCTCCTCTCTCAAGAGGACTGAGGATACTTTGCCAATCTACTTAGTTTTTGAATTGGAAATTTTATTATGCGATGTTTTTATTTTTCACGTATGGATCCCGAAAAAGCCTCAGGAACCTCCAGTTAGCCTCTTCATCCGACTCGACCCGTATAGGGGCGTCTTCCATCTTCTTCATGAAGTGCGTCACTCGCTAGTTATATTTGTGTGCCATGGTGTGCTTTAACTCTATAATATCAGACCCAACATACGAAGTTATAGTTTTTATTTGTAGATGGTTATAAATTGATATATATGTATATTTTGGTGTACAGTTGTGTTTTTTTTGATATTCTGCATTTCTGTGTTGTTGGCTTTCGACTTTGATCTTTTCTTGAACATTTCTCCGATACGTGTAGGAATTGTACATAACTAAGGTAACTAAGATAAAAAATCACTAAGGTATCACTATTTTTTTTTCTTTGAATTTATTTTAACAAAATATAAACTATGTTAAGATTTATATCTCGAGAGATATATCGTATTATTTACTCCAAAATGATATTATATTTTTTTAAATATGATGACTGTTTTTATTTTAAAGATTCAATACTCTATAAAAATATTGGATCTTTAAAAATAACTATTTTTTTATCAAATGTTGATTCGCTTAATATTATATATCTTTATATAAAAGAGGAATTAATTATTTGGTCCTAATTCCTATATTTAATATCTGTAATATTTCTAAATTATTGGGGTTAAGTTTATGTTTTTTTTTGTTCTTTTAGCTCTAGACAAACAGTTTTTTATTATGGATGGCTTAAAATTTATTGATTTTTTTTAAATGAATCATCCTTAGATAATTCATATAAAAAGTAATCAGAAAATTCAAGATCCAATAATCATTTTGTTTTCTAAAAAATCATTCTTGACCAAAGTCATAATATATCTGCTTAAGGTGCGCATACGAAGTGCCATTGTTCTCTGACTCACTCTCGAAAGGATCAGCCGGGTTCTTCTTCTTGATAATAGGAGGGCCACCACTCAGGAAAGCATTATAAAAGCGGTTTCCCGATGAGTTTGACTTTGATTCGAGGTCATTGTTGTCAGGGTTACTGTTTTTGTCGGAACGGCCAAAAGCGTACTCATCGATCTGTGCAAGGATTTCATCGGAAATGCTGCTCCCACTTGACAGTGAGGACGAACTATTGAGCATGTTATCATCAACTATCTCCTCATTGTTTGGTACCTCATCCTCTTGTTCGGACAGGTTCTTGTCTGACTTCTCAGCTCGGAGAACAGTGGGATTATTATTAATTTGAGGCCAGTCAACATCTGAAGGCTTGGGCTCTGAGAATTCTTCCTGCTCTGATTCGTCAGATACACCTTATTCTCCCCCAAAGTTATACTGAGATGTTGACTCGGGCTAATCAACCTCAATCTCCTTACGATAGGGTGTATTCTGGTTTCGATTGGAAACATGGACATCGTTAGTATTGCTTTGGGTCTCTAGGTTAATGTTGATGGTGTCTTGGGCCGATGATTTATCGTCACATTCCAAAGATGAAACTGATGCTCTAGGTGGGGTAGAAGGAATTGGGGACCCGAGAGTATCAATCATAGTTTTGTTTCCCTCTTGCTGCTCGATGGGGTGCTGTTCTGTCTGCTTCTGTTTCTCTGCTGGGCTTCGATGCTGATTCTGAATCTGTTAGTTCTTCATTGCTGTCCTTTCTGCTTTATTAGGCTTTTTACTCACTTTATGAAGTTTGGGCAATGATGGATGAATCCCGACTTAATTCAGAGGAGAAATAATAATATTACTTATGTTTTTGTCCCCTTCACCGCTATCTCGTAAAAGAGGAGAAGGAGTGGTTGACTTATGAATTAGATCTGATCCTTTTCGGTGGGAGATTGCTACTGGGGTGGGTGTTACTGCCTTTACAGAAACAGTTTTGATCTTCAATTTATCCTGTTGGAGGCACTTGTTCAGGTAGGCTTGTGGCAGCTTGATCTGAGGCCGCCTTTCAGGTTTGATCGGAGACCCGAATAGTTTTTTGTCACAAGTATTCCTAACTTTAAGGTTGAGTGCATCTGAGGGAGTCGCTTCTATTCTAAACACATAAAGAACAGCCGAGATGAACACAATGGACAGGAAGGTATAAAACAAATAAGCATACAGACTCGTGGGTTAGGCAGAATTGAATCCCTGCACATCCTTTGCCTGGCAAACGAGAAGTAGGCGATAATGGTGATTGGAGCTATAGAGATAGAGAGGGATAGGTTAAAGCGGAATTCTTTCAAGTTCAAACTGGATGGTTATGTTGTAAGAGCTGTTGGGGTTGATCTTGAATGAGTTGCAGTTTTGGAAAGTGAAGCCTTCATAAGAGCATCTGGATTTGGAGTCGGCAAATCCTACTGAAACGATTTCGACGGGGCTATCCCCGAGATTATCAAATGAGAAGGTACGGGAACCTTTGAGAGTGTTTGCAGAAATGTCCTGGTAAGTGAGATAGAAAGGGAGTACACGTTAAGCCTCGAGTTTTGAGTCTATTGAAAAGTAGTGACTATAGAACTCCTCTTTTGTGAAGCTTAAATGGTAGAAATTAACTGATGTTAGCCTCAGAAGTGCACTTGTTAATCTGACTACAATAATAATACATATTTAAAATATAAACAACATTAATTTTGTATGATTATTATTATTATTATTTTGTACATTAAATCGGATAGATTTAAGCCTGGGTGATGTTGTTAAGTACAACCAATGTATTGTCTCTCAACAAATTCTTTTTGCTGTCTAGTATCACCAGGGATACGTTTTGGGTTTCCCCCACATCAAGCTGTTTTATATTTGAAGTTTACAGAATTAAAGGGACGTGTCTGCAAAAGCGGAAGTAGCAAAGCTCGTCATGGTCTTGGTCCACAGCCTCCAGAGGCAGAACAAAGTTGTAAAAAGGGTCATACACGTTGTGGATTGTCGGGCTCAAGGTGTATTCATACTCTCGCTCGATCAACTCGAAGATCTTGGAAGCTTATTGAGATTAGAGAATCCTGTTAAAAACAGGGCTGGCGAAAAGCTGCTTGAAAAACAGTTGGGCTTCGCCTTTATAGCAAGTTCTGGAGCCTGAGAGCACGAGGTTGAGTAGCGTCGACGACATATCTTTTTCAAGGGTTTCAAAACTCTTATACTGTTCTTTCCTGAGGAAATGGAGATAGAAAGTGTTGTTTTCGAGAGGCTCGATGAAGAAGTCAATGGGAGCGGTGTCGGTGTGGAGTATAGACTTGATGATGGAAGGAGTGAGCTTGAGCTTGTTTCGCACGTTCTCGTTCAAACAAAGATAGTAGGTAGTTTTTTCTTCCACGTATCGGGAAAGAGTGTTCTTGTATTCAGTGGGGTTGCGAGTGATCGAAGTGTCGACCAAGATGATCTTCAGGTTCATGTTGTGATTAAAATTGTTAGTCAGAGGTACTGTGAACCTATTGAGTTCTGTGTATTGGATGATGTCAAAGGTGAGTTTGGGCGTAGGAATCAAAGAGGTTTTGTTGCAGTGGATGAAGATAGTAACATTTTGTTCCAGTTGGTTGGAAATCACGATGTTCAGCTGCACAGTCCTATTCACGTTGTCTTTGGTCGCCTGCTCGATGAGGGTGAGCGCCTGGGTGACGGCACAGCATTGCCTGGCTCTGACAAAGGGGTTGAAAACGATGGGTAGTGCTTCGAACTTGTTGGAACTAAATTTGGAATCTTTGAGATAAACAACCGAGATATAGGTATCGTTGGTAAAAATGGATTTGATCTCATATGAGTCCTTGAAAGTCGACTTCATCACTAGGTAGTCCACCTTTGTGGTGTAGTTGTTGGTTATGTTCATCGGATTGGGGACGACTGCAAATGTGCCGTTGCTCACTTTATACTTAAACTCGATGGTGTAGTCCTGCTAATTAGTAGTGAAGCCCAACACCTAGCTTAGGTCCGAAACTTCCGAACAATTTGTTTCGAGAAGCAAACGAAGTGAGGTCCTTGCTTTGAGCACGTAGCTCAGCGGCGTCTCCAGACTGATCGTGGTTTCGTCTCTGGTTGGGGTTGGGCCGAAGATCTCCACTCTAGTATAATTAGTAAAGTGTTTCTTGTAGAGAGTGATCCTCACTGGCAATGGGTTATTGTTTCTGATTGTAAACTCATTCGTCGAAGAGATATTAACTCTTAGGTACCCGAAGTCCACCAGACTCAAAAACGGACATTTAATTGTCAGATTTACATATTTGCACTCTAAAGTCATGTCGTAAAGAACCATCTCGATTGGGATGAGTAGGTTGTTATTAAATTCCAAAAGCATCAGCTCGTTTGAAACCGGAAATACCGATGCTTCTTGCGGAATATATTAAAGCGCGAAAGGAAAGCTGTTCTGGTTAGGGTAGATAAATTATCGGGTTTCACTCATCCAACTCACTTTGAATTTCGTCTCGTCAATTATCATGTTGGTGAGTTTAAGCGGAATGTTGAGTGCGTTCTTTATAGGGAACAAAAGCTCCTCGAATTTTTTCTTGGTAGGCAGCTTTTAGAGATGGACAAAACGCTTTTCCAGGTTGGTGAGAGGGTTATTAATTTCAGCGTAAAGAAATCGGTGTTCTATTGACTGGGTCGGTTCGTTAGGCAAGGAGTACCTGATCTTGAGAGTGCCTGTTCTGAGCCCGTCCTCATTATCTGTTGAGTAGACCACCAAGAGGCAGATGGGGTGAAATGCCACCATACTAGGCACCTCTCCTGTAGCCACCAATGGATCTTCGACACTCTTAATCTGTAATGCCTGGGTGGGACTGCTGACTGAGATTTCCTGGATGGTCAGCGAGGTGTTGTGAGTGTTCGTGACGGTGATCAACACTTCGAGCACGGTTCTTTTGTTAAATAGCACTCCAATATTGCTGTTATCGACTCTGAATTTAGGAACTAGGTAAATCGGGATCTTCAGATGTTAGAATTTTATAACAGTGCCCATGGTGCCGTTGACGATAATATGGCCCGGCCTGTTCTCCATGTATAGCTTCACGAAGGCGGTGGGCTTAAGTTTGAAGACGAAGTTGTGTCTCTCATTGATAACGCAGTTCTCAGATACTATCAGCAGTGAAGAATTCATTTCCAGCACGAGTTCTTTGTCATATGGATTTCGGAATTCTATATGGAAGGCCTTGATGTCTTCCTGGTCTAGGTCGACCCGCGACAGCATAAGCCAGTTATTTTGAATGGATATAACCACGTCCCTCACCCACACTTTCTGTTCGATCAGGCGGTCCTCCAAATCACGCACATCGACATTAAAAAATATTGAACCTTTCATGTACTTTGAAGTTTTGCTGTCCTGGATGTAGACTTTAAAGTTCAGAGGAAACTTGGTTTTGCGGGTGATGCAGAAAGGAAACTGTCTAGAGGCGACCCATTCCAGCTCGGGTGTGTCTGCGAAGATCCCCCTGATACAAAATTTGAAGGAGGAAGTAGGGTTGACCATAGTGACGGAGAACTACTTTTAGCTGAGAAGGATATAATTGTCCACCACAACCCTAGACTAGTCGAATACTTCTTGTGGAGTTTGCGGGTTGCGGAGGATGTTTTATTATTCAGGCGTGAGCTCCGACAGTTTGGCATCGCTGTCGATGTATTCGTACTTTTTGAGAGGGAATGTTTCGAGGACGAAAGGATTGCTAAAGGATCCCCTGCCTGGTGTTCTGCGCGAGGTAGAAGTTGAAATCAATGTTTCAAGTGGTGCTGCCTCAAGGGAAACGTTAGTACACTTCCGGCTATCGAAATTGGAGAAAAGAGAAGGCTGATGGCCGGGATGGGTAGCACTATTTTTTTCATTATGATCGATAACTATGCTGGCCTCTCTGAGGGAGGTTTCTTGAAGAGTGCAAATTAATTGAACCAGTAGAATGATTAGAATCATCATGTTCATCAAAAAATGACTAACTTTTTCAAAAAAATATAAAAAATTAAAAAAGCAATATATAAAAATATAAGATAAGAATATGAACAAAAAAAATATTAATATTATTATTATTATTTTCCTTGATATAGATATTAGTCTTTTAGATATTGGGAGTGCTTGTTTAAAATTTCCATATTTTTGCTATCAAGATTTGCGACACAAATAATTCGTATATGTCGAGTCACATATATGAGCATTGTCCTCTTTTAAATAATCCTATGAGCAAAATAGAGAGGGTATGGTTAAAACGAAAAGAGTTATATATTTTTTTAAAAAAGGTTATCTATTATTTTCTATTAGAATATTGTAAATCAAAATTTGATGAGCATTTTGTCGGAGCATACAATCTATATATCAGTAATGAATAGCAAATATATTATAAAAAATATTAACAAAATGTTTATACATTTTTAAAGTAGAATTCTTCTAATTCTAATGATTTTGTCTAAAATATTTATATGAATATTGTTAATTCTTGCAGAGTTGCCCCACAGATGAATAATTATTATTTTTTCCCTAATTTTCCTTTTCAAATGAATTTAATTTGATTCGATATTGATGATCATCCCTTTGTCAATTCAAAGTTTAATAAAGACATATGTTAAATAGATAAATCTGAATTTTACAAAAAAAAAAAAACCAACAAAAGGGACATTTTAAAGTATTTTGCGCATAATTAGTAGACATTTTAGTTATTTATTATACCTACTCTATATTTATTATTAATATTATTTGATCGTTAAAAAATAAAACAAACATATATTTTATAAAAAGATAACAGATATAAATAAATATACTGGTAATTATTTCATATTTTATTGTATTATTTTTAAATATAAAAAAATATAAAAATACACTTAACTATTATCTATATATAGTTATTTATTTATTTATTTTTCATATTTCTTATTATTAACCAAAAATATATTTCACTCTACCCAACTCAATATCTCTTTGAATTTCTACATACCGCCCTATACACCCACCAAAAATGAGATCGAAAGAATCCATAATTAGCAGACTGGCTGGTGAAGACCCTCAACAAAACCGCCAGTCCAAGAAGCTCAATCCCGCCATCAAATAATAGGGGAGCAGCTCGAAGCCGACCCTCACATCAGCAACTGTCAACAAAATCATTGAAGACACCAAGGTGATGAATAAACGCAATGGGTGCGTGAAGGGGTACTCTGCCAACACTTTTTCGGGACTTGTGAGAAACTATAATTAAGACAGGGTTTCGATCATATTGAACATCACCAAGCCTGACTCTCTCGAGAAGTGGCCCAAGTGTAGTTACTTTGCTGTGTTTGACGGTCATGGAGGTAGCCTATGTTCTGATTTTCTGAGGGACAACATGCATAAATATGTACATCAATAAACTAATTTTTTGCAACCAAAACATTCAGGATTAAAAATATTTCTATTTTTTCTTTTCTTTTCAATTAATATCATATATCTATGTGTGTGTGTTTTTTTATTTAACGATAGATAATCTAAGACAAAAACTTTCCCTTCAAACCCTCAGAAGCTTTGAAAAATGGGTTTAGCAAAGCGGAATTCGAGTTCAAGAAAATTGCTGAATCTACCGATCCAATTAACAAAAGCGGAAGCTGCGCGATCGTAGCGCTTGTCATTGATCGGGAATGCTATATCGCAAACCTTGGAGACTCCCGAGCCATTATGAGTTCTCTAAAAGGCAAAAGAACTACGGCTCTAAGTGAGGACCATAAACCAAACGATGTAGGAGAAAGAAACAGGATTATCCAAAACGGAGGAAACATCTACCAGTCCATAGTTACCACTAAAAACGGCACCACGATTCCTGGACCTTTTCGGATTCATCCCGGCAGATTATCAGTTTCGAGAGCCATCGGAGACATCACTGCCAAAGATGTCAAGTATGAAGGAAATCCAGGTGTCCTTATTGCCTAACCCTAGATCACACATTTTAAGATTGAGCCAATAGAGAACGACTTCATATTGTTGGCTTGTGATGGAATCTTCGATAAACTTACCAATGAGGAGATTGTGAAAACTGTCTGGAGAGCTGAAGAAGAGTGTCTCGACAAGGACCAGTTCATGAGCGTGGCAGTATCTGCGGTGCTGCAGGAGTCGATGAACAAAAAGTCACTGGACAATGTTACTGCTGTCCTGATAATGCTTGATAAGTAATCTCCGCCTTTGTAAGTTTCAGCAGCAAAAAAACCCGTGATGATGGGAAACTTCCTCGATATGAAATCGGGCATCGGCAAACCAAGTGTGAATCGCGACATCTACAAAATTCTCGATGACTTCAACAAGGAGAGTTCCCGCCGAAAGTCGGAGTCCCAGTCCAAAGAAAACACAAACTATAGCAATATTGTTTCTAACAATACCAATCTGAACGCAGGCAACATCATGAGCAGTAGACATCCTTTGGAGGCGCAGAAATCGTCCCAGAAAAGCCTGCAGAGACTCACCAAGAAGTCTTCGCTGCAGATCAACCCCAAGAAGCTTGATTTGCTTGTGAAGCCGACTGAAGTGACCTCAAACAAGACTAAAATGCACTAATACATTCGATATTGACAACACTTTGCAAAATTTAAATAGCATATTTATATATATATCTTTCACCCTTAATGTGATTAATTTATATTTTTGCGATTATGTGAGCTGAGTTTTTTTTTTTATAATTTGTTAATTTTGATGAATGTTTTGTTGAATATGAATTTATGTATTTGAATCTGCTTCAAATTTTTATAATCGTATGTTTTATGAGAAACATCATAAATATTAAGATAATGTGCATTCAGACAATAGCCTGAAATCAGATTATTTGTTTTGGGTCGGCTTTTTCAAAAATACCCCATAATTACTCGGACTGTTCATAGAATCTAGATTCTGCAATTGGTCTCGACTACTCGTCCCTGTTTGTTAGATGATTCCCTGCCCAATTTTATCATTGAAAGTAGTGGATCTCACTATCCTGTTCCTTGGAATGTTCTATTTATCTTCTTCCAACGGATATCGATGAAATTGATGTTAATACTGATGAGAAGCATCTCGCTTGAGGAAGAATTATCTTAGTTTTAGATTTTCCCTGCGCATCTATTCGAGAGTGTTAGAAAGTAGTACTGCTTCTCTGCGTTCGTAAGCCAACTATTTTCGCGTTTGGTTGAGGGAGTTGTTGATCTGTGAGTTTTAATTTCTAAGGTGGATGATTTATTCTCTTAACAGATCGATTTATTTTCCATTATTGTTATCATTATTATTATGACTATTATTATTATTCATGTTATTTGGATAAACTTTTGCAGTGGGAATTGACGATTTTGACCCCACTCTCTCGAGATAATTATGATTGAGTTTGGATTTTTCTAGGCGGGCTGAATTAAGAGGATCTGCTTTTTATTCTTTCTAAGTTTACTTTATTTTAGTAAATTATTAACTTTGTCTAGGGTTCTCTATTTCGGAAACTCTCTTCTTTAAAAACTCCACTTCGTTGAGAATTACTTGCCAGTCTGCTTTCTTATTTGTTATTCTTTTAGTGACAGTCTTGGACTCCGTGGACTGGATTTTCTTTGATACAGATGCAATGGTTTCCGGAACATTTCGGATTATTAGTTACCTATTCGGAACTGTCCGATCTGATGTCATGGTGCTTTCAATACTTTTGGTCATTGTTTTCGAGCCAGATTTTTGGGGAACATTGGGAAAGTTTTGGCGAGATAGGGCTCTTTGTTTCATTTGCGTAAATGTAGTAAATATATCAAATGCTAAAGATTATAGTAATGGTAACAATATATATATAAAAACCAAATTTAACGAATATATATTTAATAGTTTTTGCTTCGGTGCAAAAAATATAATATTATTAATTCCTTTATTATCCATTTGGGGGTAAAAATCAAAGATTAATTAAATAAAAATACCAATAAATTAATTAAATTTGATTATCGATTCTTTTGTCGATTTTTCCTAAACAAAACATAAAATACCATCAAAGCTTCGCTGCTTCATTCAACTTAATGTACCCATACAAGCACTATGTATTTCGCTCTTTGACAACTGCTCGGATCCACAAAAGATCGTTCGCCTCCTTCCAAACTTAAATCTTGTAACCCTCTCCTGGAAAGATGTGGCCCATAAATCGAACATGATACACTTTGATATGGTTGCCGTTATTATTCAACACCTCACGGGCAACGGCCCGAGCAACAATCCCAGAACTTGCCAACCCATGGAGAATGGGTCGTGGGAATTTTTGAACTGCAGCCTTATCAGGAGAAATATGTAAAGGATTTGGGTCACCACTCAGTCGATACAAGAAAGCCTGGCCAGGATATGAAGTATCCTCAAGAGTGTAATCGGGAGCCCGTTGAGGTTTCGGCGGAATTTTACTCGCCTTACCGGCTCCCTTGAACCCGAAACCTCCGAGACCCTTGATTGCAAGACTCCTTTCAACAAGCCCCACATTTATTTTCTTTCCATCAATAATTGTTGATAGAGTCATTCCAAAGTAAGCAATTGCGATCTTTCCTTTGTCTGCGATGTCAATCAATCCCCCTTCAGTTAAGTAAGTATTGCCAAGAGAAATGGGCTTCAATAGTTCAATCCTTTCTTCGGCATGAAGTAGATTAAACGGGTTGAATGAAGGAACATAAGGGGATTTCATTAGTGGCTGAATTACGCTCGTTGAGATTAGTGTCGAAAGCATAGTTGGGAAGGCTGAAAATGATCAATAATTATTATAAATAATAGTCAATTATGTAAGGAGATATTTTAGAATATTAGAGTTTCTATTTTTTATTTTTTTACGAGTGAAGGTCTAGTCGAACTAATTCGTGTACTTGTAGTCTTATCTTCTCATAGGATCTAAATTGATCATTTTAAGTGAAGCCGATAGAATAAAAGGGTTTGATTGATATTAATAGATATTTGTTTGGATACCTCTGCTGAATCCAATCCCTAACGCATATATGATGGCGTCCTTTTCAGTAACCTATTTACTGGTTGTGTTTACTTTGGTTTAAAATACTTTCTCGACAACAACCTTATCTGGTTTGGACATTTTTTTGTTTTCGTTTCAATTGATGTAATCTGTGTTACAATAATATAGTATAAAATACATAAAATACATAAAATACATAAAAATCATAAAATACATAAAATCTCCCAAGAGAGAAACAATTGATAGGATTTATATATGAATATATATTTGTGTGTCAATCTTTAAAACAAAATGATGTCATATGTCGACACACATATAATATGTCCTTATTTGCATCTTTAATAGATATGTTTGAAAGTTTAATTAATTAGGCCAAAGAGTTAAAATGAACAAAAAATAGAAGAGTATGTTAATAAAAATTTAACTTTAATATAATACATACTTTCAAGTATATCCTTTTTATAAATATTAAATATCAATTTTAGATAATTAATATAGATACTTGATTTATTTTTTATTTTTATCATTACTTAATAGCGAATTCAATTGGGGAAAAATTATTGAATATTATTGGGGATAAATAAAAAATGATATTTAATTCCACTATGCTATCTATCGTCATATTTTTTATATCAGCCTTATGTTTACATTAGATATTTCTAGCCTTTTCTTAATTTTCATAGACTATATTTTGGCGGTGCCATAATATTTAATAATGTACTGAATATTTAGATGAAATAATATTTTATTTTTCTTTATTTCAAAGTGACTGCAAAAGGTATGTCTTTCTATTTCGAGTATATTTTGAATCTTTAGTTTTTGTATCGGGATGTGTTGATTATCAATATTTGATACCGGATATTGCTTCAAAAATAATAACAATGAAGTTGAGTATTTAACATTATTCAAAGCGAAACTTATAAAAAAATATATATTTTTTATAATACTAAAATGATTTTTAAACTAATGAAGCAATTAATGTTTGCAAATATTTAAAAGAGATATATTTGGATATTTGAAATCATCAATCAATAACTAATAAAAAGTAAAATCACAAAAAAAAAATAGAGAGAGAGTGAAATCTATATTGGTTATAAAAAAAAAATATTTAATTTTAAGAAAAATATTATCCCACTCGATCCATCAAAATGAGGTATATAATGAAAGGAGGAATTTGGAAGAATTCCGAAGACGAGATTCTCAAGGCTGCAATCATGAAGTATGGACTCAACCAGTGGTCGCGAATATCCTCACTTCTTCAGCGAAAGTCAGCCAAGCAATGTAAGCAGAGATGGTACTAGTGGCTCGACCCCAGCATCAAGAAGACAGAATGGACCAGAACGGAGGACGAGAAACTCCTGCAACTTGCAAGAGTGTTCCCAAGTCAGTGGAGAACCATAGCGCCTTTTGTTGGTAGAACACCAACACAATGCTACGAGAGATATTAAAAATTGTTAGATATCGCCCAAGGAAAAAACCCAAATGACCCTCACGACTTACGAAAGCTGAGACCAGGAGAAATCGATCCGAACCCAGAGACAAAGCCTGCCCGTCCTGACCCAATCGATATGGACGAAGATGAGAAAGAAATGTTAGCAGAGGTGCGAGTGAGATTAGCCAACACCAAGGGCAAAAAGGCAAAGAGAAAGGAAAGAGAGAAAATGATCGACGAGGCCAGGAGACTGGCGCAGCTGCAGAAAGCCAGATAATTGAAGATGGCTGGAGTGTAAAATATGATAACCCAACAAGAGCTGAAAAGGCTGAAGCAAAAAAAGGATATCGACTATAATCGCCAGATTCCTTTCAAAAGAGATATTCCAGATTTCGTGTACAAGACTGAAGATCGGGAGACCCCGGCTAGCAGCAGTTTTGCTCTGAGTATTCAGGTGCAGGCGTTGGAAGGAAGGAAGAGAGATTTTGATCATGAACTTGGTAGGCAGATGGAGAAGAGGAGGCTTAAAAAGTTTCGAGGCGAAGATCCTTTGAATGCTCTGTTGATGAAAAGAGATATTGCGAAACCTACTCCAGTTCCAATCAGTCTTCCCCTTCCGCAACTTGGAGACCGAGACTTAGAAGAGTTGAAAAAGATGAATTTAACCACTCCACTGAACACACAGCTGCTCAACCAAACCCCAGCTGGTATGACCCCAGAGAATAAGATTCTTTTCTCCGCCAAACTAAATCTTTCTTTAAATTATAAGGATATGGTAAGCGTCAGAAGAGAAGATGGAGACTAAGTGGATGCGATCGAAGGACTTAAAGAAATGAGAAAACTAGAGAAATAAGGCCAACCTCAGCAAAAAAGGAATTTCGATGAGCTAAGACCTGTAAGCCAAAGGGTTCAGACACCCGTCAACGATTGGGATGCAGACGATGACTCAAAGAAAAGACTTCAAAGATTACTCAAAGGGTTGAGAAAACCTGCCAACTAGATTGAATTTTAAATTCCTGAGTAAAATGAGGAAGATGAAAAGGACTAAGCAGTTGATGCAGAGGAATACGAGAGAATCCAAGAAGTAAATTTAGAAGCAAATAGAGCTCGGCTGTTGGCAGAGAGAAGCGAAGTTTTAAAGAAAAACCTTCCGAGGCCACTTCATATCCCAAGCCAGATCTATTTCCATAAACGTAACCCCGCCCTCGAACTGATCGAGCAGGAATACATTAGCCTTCTGTACAGCGATGCCGTCGACCACCCTATCAATGGCCTCGAGTTCCCAGATCGATAAATTTCATACAAATCAGAAATCAAGAAAGAGCTACTTGAAGAGGCATCAATGCTCATCAACTATTAGATGACATCAGATGTTAACCCTTTTTCTCGCATTCTCGACGACAAGATAAAACAGCGAATAAAGATCGACTATAGCTCAAAGAAGGTGGTGCTTGGCCATGGCGACTATTGTGCCGAAAATGATAGTGGAAACTATAAATCCCATTATCAGCAATATGTAAACAAATAATTATTTCTATAATAACATTATTATTTTCTTGTCAAATTATTATGTTTATAGAATTCTGATTTGAAACGAGTGGAGCAAATGTAACGGAAATGTGGTATTACTTTGGCAGGGTACGAAAAGATAATTAAAGTCAAGACCAAATAGGTGAACGAGATGCTCCAGCAGGCAAAGGCATTGAGAGTACAGAAGGAGTCTCTGCTCCAGTTGAGACTACAAGAGCAGCAATCAATCGCAGGACGTGTTGCAGACTTGCAGAACTATTATAAAATGATATATGACTCACTTTGATGTTAGGATTAGATGTTGTTAAAATTAAAAAAAAATGAAGAAAATAATACAACGGAAATAAAATGTTATGATATTTTTTATTGCTATATTCATTTTTATTTAATTTGTTTCATTTTGCTAAATTATTTATATTAAAATGAAAAAAAAAATTACTGTTCATTTGTTAAGAAGGATATTACAACTCTGACTAATCATACTCAGTTGTTCCTGGATTTCCTGTTTGGTGTCATTACAATTCTTGAGTTCCTCTTTGAGGTTTCCGATATATTATTAAAACTATCTTCTTTCTTGAGAAAACTCCTCTCCAATTTATTATATTGCTCGCTCGTAATGGTTCTCAACCTCCTCGAGTTTGGCATTATATTATCCACATATTTATTTATTCTGAGCGCTGTATTGTTAGCTTCTGGCTCTGTACACTGTCATAGTATCTTTCAGGACCTGGATCTACTCGTCTTTGTTTTGGATCTGGAGTTTATAGATTCGGATGTCATTGCTAATACTTGTGATTGCCTAGTTAAAGCTTCCTACCATTTCTTCACTCTTTTTATTGTTTTATTCCATCTGTTCTTTTAGATTCGTTATGATGTAATGAAGGTCTTTGATGTCTTATTTGTGGCTATATTCTTTTCTGGTAAACTCTTAGTTGAGTTGTTTTATTTGTTGGTTCTGTTCAAATATAGTGTTCTCCAGTAAATTCCTCTAGTTATTTTTGTTCGACTATCTAGAATTCTTGTGGTTTTGATAAATAGATGCGTTATATGTGATGAGATTGCTTGTGCTGGCAGAGTTGATGTAACGTGAGTTCGAATTAGACGAGGCCATCGTGGTCGGCTCTTTTTCTTTCACTTATGGCTCTTAATATTTGGCAATATTTTTTTATCTAGTTCTCTGACTTGCGTAGAGCGAAGCTGTAACACTTCCTCGATTGATATTGATCTGTTGTTTATTTAGCCGTTGCTATTATTTGAGTTTGAGAATCAGTGTGGCATTGTAGCATTTCAAATCTTCAATCTCAATTACAAATTGTTTTATCTGTTGCTGGAGTTCATGTATGATTGCTTAATTGGCATATGTTTACTGTTGTTATTGTTGTTGTGATATTTGTGATTTGAGTCTGATCGAGTTTTATTGGGAGTTGGACTTGGGAGAAAAAATGCCTAATAATTTAGACTTGCGTTCCATGCAAAGTATATAATTTATTGATTTTTTATTTTGTAAAATAATACATCAATCAGAGATGGATAAGAGGCAGACTAGTATAATTTTGGCGTAAAAGAAAACCCATATCAAAATTTATTTCAATTAAACTATTTACAATTATAAATATCAAAAACTCTCCCTCTAAAATCATCAATAATACAATATATTATTTATTGCATAATAAAAATGTAAGTCTATTTGTTGACAGATAATTCTAGAACAATTCATACTTTTTTTATTATTTATTTATTTACACTTTTTTTCTTATTATTACCATTTTTTAAAAAGTAGTGTATTCTTATTATTAGTTAACCTCCAAAATAAGTACATTATTTTTTTACAAACACAAACTAAGGTTTAGACGAGTTTTTTGCTTTTCGAAATTCGTTTTTATCAGTTAACAAATGTCAGCACTAGAGACAATTGATTTCCAGTAGGAACTCTTCCGAAAAAGGGAGTAGATTCGTTTAGAAAATCGAAATAGATACCATAAGAAGAAACTCCAAGAGGCACGAAGTAGATTTTGGAATTAACTTAGTGAAAACAACTCAAACCATTAAAATACTCACATATAAGTGGAGAATCTACCCTCGACAAGTAATGACATTGGCTTACCAGCTCTGTTGATCATCCCTGAAAAACTTAGGTTTTGGCTTCAAGCATCCAAGGAAAGGGATAACAGCAATGGCGGCATAGTTTGTGAAATAGGGTCAATATTCTAACATCTCCACAACTACTACTCATTTAGCCAGTCTATTGATATACTGTCTAGTGTGATCCATCTGAAACCAATCTCCAGTAATCAATAAGCACTCAACAGCATCCTGGAACATATAACTTCCCGCTTCTGCTTAGAAACTGCTCAGTCACTGAAATCTAGTTCTAGCTCTACGATGTTTATACACTTGATGGCCGAAATATGTTAAAAAGCAGTTAACTCCAAATATGTGCCTCAAAACTACGTGCAGCTCCTTTAAAGACTTATTTATGAGTTAGTAAATTATGGATCAATTGGTTAACCCACTGAAATCCAATCAGTAAAAATCATTGATCACATACTATCGATTGTTTACGACCCTGAAGAGAAATCAGATAGCTCCATTGTTGCCCGGAACCTCTACTGGGAGTTTGGCAAAACTCTCACCATACTGTTATCCTGCTTCCAAATGAGTGATTAGATGCATGAATCCCTACTGTTTCCTTTATGCAATATGACTATCAAAGATTAAGACGACTCTTACCTTTTAGATGTTTTGCTGCAGATGGGGCTGGGAGAAGCTCTCATCAAAATATTCTTTGCTGAAGATACATCTGACAGTGTGAAACACTACTGTATAATTCTTATCTATAATATTTTTACCACAGGTGATCCGTGCCATATCGTCCAACTCTGCGGTCGGGGAGTGCTTTAGGTGATCGCATTTTGTCTTAACCATGAGATCAATCTAGATACTCTTCAGCTGTGCTTAAAACTTGTTGTGAAACTGCTGAATTTTGTAAAGAGAAGCAGCGAAGTGAGCGACGAGAACTGGGTTGAGTCGTACTTGGCGATCGTCAATGCAGTGAAGAACAGTGTATAACGGTTGGTGGGGAGTTCAGATTATTATGTGCAGGAAACGGCCCAATTAATACGGGATATTATGGCAATGGACATTGTTTCAACTTATAAGAACGGGGACAAAATGTTGATGTAGGAATAAATGTGACAATTCTAAATATTAGCATAATATTTCTACATAAGTTATTTTTTAGATTAGGTTCGAATATTTTTTCCCCCTCTTTAATTATTCAATAATTTGATAACTCAAATTAAAATTAGTATGATTATGTTATCATTATATCTATTTTTGCAACGAGATTAAATTATAACAAATTTTTAAAAAATATGTTATATATATAATATTTTTAAAATAAAATCATTTACATTTATCTCGGAAAAACGGTAAAATAATAAATATAAATACACTAAAATATGGGATGCACTAATAATAAAAAGGGAACTACTACTACCAAGAACACTCATCCTACTATAATAGTGACTCCTGCCAGCTAGATTCTTCCACCCGCAGGGTACGTGGAAACAGTTTATGATAGGTAGAAAGCACAACCAGCGCCAGTTCTTCCACAAGCCAACGCAAAGAATTAAGAAAACATGACTATAGTTCCATCCACTCGGGACATAGTTTAGACATCTGAGTTCAATGCTTCAGCAATGTATTTTTTGCCTCTTTTTAACAATATTTAAAAACCATAAAAATATGTCTATTTATTATATTATTGATCTATTTCCATAGAGATCGGAGATAAATCTATCGATAAGAATGTATTCCCCCGCCAACCATGAAAACACCACGAATCGGAGTCATCCCGAGTTTGACGATTCCTTCCTAATGATATTTTATGATTTTTTTATATTCTGGATTCACCTTTGTTTTTGTAAATAAATTATTTTTTTAAGTCTTTTTTTATTGTAAATTCGTAGGCTACTGACATTTCCATACAGAAATATATAAAAATATAGTTCAAGAATCATATGATGTATCTAAATATAAGGTTTGAATATTGTATTTTTTTATAAATTATGAAGAAGAGAGATAAAAAAAGAAGTTAAAAATTATCAGCCAAAAATAACAACCCAGGATAGTAATAGTTGGGGTGGATTATACTCAATCAATTAATACTAATTTTTTCAAAACACAAAAATACATATGAGCAAAACAGCAGCAGAACAAGTGCGTGTGGTTTATTAATAAGTCATATAAAATCTCATTAAAAAATACGGTTAAATATATTTTTTAGTCCATAGGCATATATATCTCTATAAATATAAGTTAAATTTTCAAGATATCTTCGAAAGATAATTTCGATACTTAGAAATAATATAATCAAATACTAAAATAATTCAGTAAATACGAAATTTATAAATAAATAATAAGTTACATAATTATATCAGAATTATTCAAAAATACAAAAATCATTGAGCAATGAAGAGAACAAAGTAAGCATTCTTTAGGGAGCATCCAGATTGGCAAGGCACTGCAGATATGTCGGGGCTGACCACTCTTGAAGGAGAGGATCGAAGTAATACCTCTAATCAGAAAACAATAATGACTGTCAATATATATTATTGTTAATTTAGAATATTACGAGAGGAAGCACGAGCACCAATAATAAAATAGACGCAACTACCTCGATCAGATGAAATAGAAGCAAACTATTAAAGCGGTCGAAAAAACAACCAAATAGTTCTTCGACGCCCAAGAGCTCGAGACCAATCGAAACAGAGGGTTGCTCGATGATTCCCACAAAGAGGCGAGGTTCTAGGTTCATAGAGGCAAGCAAGAAGATAACTTGCAACTTGTAAAAATTAAAGCAAATATACATTATTATACCAAATTATTTGTTATTGATTGTTTGCAGATGAACGAACGTAAAAAACGAGAAGAACTCGAGAAGAGGCAGAGGATTTAATAGGAAAAGCGGGAACTGGAACTTCTGAATCGAAGGAAAGTCAAAAGAATCAATCTGCCGAACTAGCCACAACAATGATAATTTAATCCTGATCCTAATCGGATATCTAATAATTTTTTATGATCGATTAATGACAATCCACTAATTATTATGAATTATCTTACATCCCTTTTAACATTTTTCTTAAATTGTGTTTTTTCAATAATAGTTATCAATCTGATTATAAATATGAAAATACTAAAAGAATCCAAAAATCATTTTGTTACAACTTTGTTTCTCTTGATATTTTCAGTCTGCTCTACTAGATGCACATAATTCACATACAATCTTTCCATCACCTATTTATTTTCACTATCCTCACTGACCTTAGGAGGCTGCATAGCTTTTAACTTCTTGTATAGCTGCAAGTTCGTATGTGAGTATTTGTTATTAATTTTTTGGGTCAGAAGACTTGATGATTGGATAATTGATGAACTACGCACATTCTTGCCACTACTATTATTGTTTCGCAAAAGCTTCTGTTTTGAAGGAGATACAGATTTTTAAATCGTGCTTCGATTTGTTTTGCCATCTCGAGATCCTGTCTGTTTGCTAGCATTCACATCTCGACACGTCCAGTAATCATAAGATATTTTTTTGGGTGGGTCTCCGCCCATATTATCGAGAATAGACTGAATGGTGGTGTTATGTTGCTCATAAGGGGTCGAGCGAACCAACAACGACTTCTTCACATTTCGGTCAGTTTCTAGTTATGGTTCCTCCAAACCATTAGCCCTTGATCGTTTGAAATATTACCTCTCGCTATTCATCTTCTCGCGAGAGTATATCTTCTTGAAGTTTTGCGCAGTCAGTTCGCTTACGATTGGGGTTTTTTGTTTGGTCTATAATGTATTATACTCTTAGTTTCGAGAGAGAATGTATACACAAGAGAAAAAATATAATATTTTTTGCAATTACAACTAAACGACCGAGATGCCTTTCATTAACAAAGGGAATGAACAGGTTGGGATTATTATTGAAGATTATCTACTTTGTCAGCTGATTAAACGTGGGCTATTGTATGATGTGTTGCTTGATGTTATTAATATTGT
>JAHDVE020005625.1:0-34433 GCA_022606495.2 Halesus radiatus
CGGCCAACTAATATATCAAGTTTAGGAAATATCACAAAAGAACAGGTTGTTACGTAACAAAATTAGGAGAATCTAGTCGTTGGAAGAATAATACTTCTAGCCGCTAGTTAAATAACTTCAACCAATAACGGCATGTTTCCGACGGCCATCATTGTTCTTGACCAATGAGACAAGGTACGGGACATAGCTTCCGGCCGCCATTACGGCGTGGCATCGATAAGCGATGACCCGTCATCATTCTAAATCCGGACACGTAGTTGACAGGTGCGTGCGACGTCCCTTGGGCACGTGGCCGCCCGCTATTGCATCAGTACCCTATAAACGCCTTGCTACCTCTGCATCGCACCTAAATATCAAAGCCAGTGGCCAGTGCAATAACTCGCTGCGTCCTGCCTTCCATTGTATGTGTGCAATTCAGAGTCCTTAATCAACACACTGTTACACTGAAGGAATCGTGCATAATGTCGCCGATCGCCATGTAAGCAGATTTGAATTCACCCACTTGTATGTGCTTTTAATAACTGTGCCATTTGAATAACATTTCCGGTTGGAGATTCATCAGAGAAAAATTATCCAGAACAGATTAGAGTGAACTCGAGGTGAGTTGAACTGTCTTCCTTTCTCACCACTGGAGGCCAACGTGGAGGTTGTCTGCTCCCTTTTTCTTTCTTTTTTAACAAGGTATGACTCAGGCCTACAACTGATTGCCGAGTGGCGTACCCGTAAGATATAGGAAAGGTATCTACTTAGAACGGTGCCGGTCAATATTGAAATCTAACAAAAATATTTACAATTATTAACCCTCCCGGGTAAATATTAGCCGGTAGGGTTAATAATTGTTCCGCCGAGTTGAAGAGAGCATGTTACAAATGGGACTAAACGTTTAAATCATCCCGCTGTTATTTACACTGTAAGTAATGTTCAGTGATTTCATGACATCTATTTTTAAATTTATAGGGAGCATGTTCCTGAAATATTATGTTGGATCTCACTAAAGAAGGTAGAAAGGTGAGCTCTGGAGCCATAAAATTTTTCACGGTTTTTGTACATAATATTACTGTTAGCGCAACTTTTATCAGTTGGAAAAACTATTTCATTAAGAATCTACGATGTTTTTAAATATGCATTTGACCGTCAAAAAATGTTTCTAAACAATATTTAGTAAAACATTATTTTCAATAAATTGACCAACTGGGGCAGTCTTCTTAATACATTGCTATTACGAAGCCAACATATTTCACAGACCATCTTTGACGCTTCAGTTCCTGAATGGCAATCACGAAGGCTCCGATTTCAGATAGGATTCCAGATATCCAAATACTTCATGAGGAACATTCTGGAATATGGGGAGTGGTGTATTGAGAACTTTTCAACCCAAGAGTAATTTACTCATGAGTATTGTAGGTACTGTCAATTAATCAAGATGGATCAGTGAATTCAAGACTTACAGAGAATCAAAAGACAATATAGACCAAGTTACCTCTTAAATTACTGGTATACAAAATTTCAAAAGTTGAATGTTTGTTGTGGTCCTATGTTGTTAAAGATCCTCCACACCAGCAACCAACATCTTAATAAAGTATTATGAAATTTCAGATTCATTCGTAGATCCGAGCTATAAATCGTAAAGATTTGATATCTCCTGACATAGATATTTTTACTAAAGATTTCCTTATTTTAGGTCGACTGATTTGAGAAATTCAATGAAAGTTATAAATCGATAGAATAATGCATTTATATTAGAATAGCAAACCTGTAATATCATGATTTGTAACTAAGATATTGAATCTTAGATATCTTAAATTGTACTTATCGTACCTAACGAAATCTTCAACAATCTTAACAGTATGTCAATAAAACAATAATACTCTAAAACAATACTACTTTAAATTGATAAGTATTTAAAAAAAACACACACACACACCCATATATTAGAAACACTAGATGTCAAAGTCAAAACACATCCAACAAGCAACAACAAATACAAAATTTGGACAAAAAGCTTCTTATACTGTGGTACTAAATTCTACAACAAAATCCCACCCTTACTCAAAAATTACATGAACATTAATTCTTTTAAAACTAAAATAGAAACCTGGATACCTTACATGGAGAGATCAGAAATAGAAAACATATTAACACCAAATACAGACTGACACAGAAACCAATCAACTCCACTTAAAACACCTCGTATTACCATTCTTTCAGCAAATTCATCAAATTCAAATGTTCAAATAGTTTAATTTAGTATTTTATATGAAATCCCCAGCACGAAAATTTCAGTGAGGGTGTCATTAATTTTTAACATTTATTAGTATTAATCTTGAGAATTTGTAGAGGGACGTTAAGACAAACTTATAGAAAAAGTACGAAATAGAAATTCACCTTTGAAAATGTTTTAATTGGTTTGAACAAGTTACGAAACTCACATCAAATAAACATTCGGAAAGATCTTCGCTTCATAATTCATGAAAATTAGACATAGACCCTTTCATTTTCACCTTTAAAAAAATTTAAGTACCGGTAGGAACAGACTGACACAGAAACCACTCAACTCCACTTAAAACACCTCATGTTACAATTCTTTCAGCAATTTCATCATATTCAAATTTTCGACTGTTTAATTTAGTATTTTATATGAAATCCCCAGCACGGAAATTTCAGTGAAGATATCATTACTTCTTAACATTGAGAATTTATAGAGGGACGTTAATACAAGGTTACGGAAAAAACACGATATAGAAATTCACCTCTGAAAATGTTTTAATTGGTTTGAACAAGTTACAAAACTCACATCAAATAAACATTCGGAAAGATCATCGCTTCATAATTCATGAAAATTAGACATTGCCCCTTTCATTTTCACCTTAAAAAAAATTAAGTACCATTTCCCCGGTAGGTACTCGATTTACTATTCATTACATCTCTCCTCGAGAGGTTCATAAATCTTAATAATTACCTTTAAAACTTTTTATAATCATTGAAAATTTAGCCTGCTTTCCCTACTGGATGGGCGGTAATCTTTAGATTAATATTTAAAATAATGAAAGATTTTAATTTACTTTTGCTATTTTCAGCTTTGGAAATACGTAGACCTCTCTCATAGAATACCAGTCTTGTCGATTCATGGAGGTTCTCACACATATGAGATAGTAAGTTCTCTTTAGGTCTTCAGCCTGTGTCTTTTGTGGGTGACCTCTTTTTCTTTTCCTGGCCAGAAAGGATGTTATGATATTCGAACCATAGAACGATATTCTATTATTAGTGTACCAGACGTAATTTGGCACACAAGCGAACTGTATGAGGCCGGCTGATCCCAATCTACGGAGCGAGGCCGGGAGGGGAGGTAGCACTCCTCCGTTCCTTTTGCAAGGAGGAACGGTACTAATGACAAAGACTTTTGTTGACGACTTTTGCAAATTCTGCGGACCTTGTCCTTGTGACGTCACTTTTGCGGGCCTTGTCCGAGGCAGTTGCTTATTGGGTCTAGTCAGAGGCAGTAGTCCGATGGAGGTAAGCAGTGGTCAAAGTAAAACAAGGCTGGTGGTTCAGAAGTCAGAGCGGGCTGTGGAGATAGAAGTACTTGTCAGGCTGGCGGTCGAATGCTAACTGCTGCAAACTGGCTTTCGGAGGCTATTCTCCCTCTCCCACCAAACGTTTTTATTTTCAGTCATTTAAGTATGAGCGGTCGGTGGAGAACAAGCTCTCCATAGATCACCCGTTACATATATTAACAAACAACAATAATATTAACAATCTAAATATAACAAATACGAAGGCGGCCGCGTCGGAACATTCAGGGAGACGGTGACGTCCGATACAACTAGGAATAACTTTTATTGAATATTAAAAAAAATTGTTGTAATATTTATTTATTGAAGAAGATAATATTAAAAATTCTCAATGACATGTGAAACAGATAAAGGACATGAAAAAATAAAACGGTAACGGTCGCAACTGAGTTTTGAACCAATATCCTCTAGTATTACCGAGACCAACATCGGGGTTCAAGTCCCAGTGACGACCGTTACCTTTTTTTTTTTTTTTGGGTCTTTATCTGTTTCATTGGAACTGAGACTTGAACCCAGATCTTCTAGTCTTACCGGGACCAACATCTGGGTTCAAGTTCCAGTCGCAATCGTTACATTTTTATTTTTCTGTACGACTTTATCTGTTTCATATTTCATTGAGAATCATTATACTTATCTTCTTCAATAATTAGATATTATATTATAATTTAAAAAATAAAACAATTACTTTGTTTACATCATTTTTATTCGTTATATACTTTTGCCAACCGGGTTTCGCTACTACCGTAGCTTCGTCAGGACAGTATAATCTTAGAGTAGGTATATTATTACTCTAAGAGTATAATACTAAACTATGAACTAAGATACACATGTGTTATGGATTGATAAAAGCGGGCGAGTGGAGGGCCGAGGGTGGGAGATCAACAGACCTGGCAGGGAAGGTCGTGTACTTGGTTTATTGGGAATAATTTAAGAATTGGACTTTTATTTAAATTTATTTGGTTATTAATGAGTCTAGTATAAGTGTTTTTGGCTTTCCTTATTTCTAACGCTTCTAAATTATCATGTCGAATACCTGTTCCATTTTTATGCAGTAAACTAGTGCCTGTATTTTTATTGAATGTGTGGTCTGTTTCTAAGAGGTGGTTGGCAAATTCCGAAAATCCATTGTTATTGAGACATCTTAGGTGTTCTTTTACCCGGATATTAACATTACGCGACGTTTTGCCTACATAAAACGGTAGTAGCGAAACCCGGTGGGCAAAAGTATATTACGAATAAAAGTGATGTAAACAAAGTTATTGTTTTATTTTTAAAATTATAATGTCATATCACCAAGTTACCGTTTCATATGAAAATATATTATATTAGTTGCGCTACGTTTCCAGGACATGCACACTTGAGAGCGGAGATTGTGATAGCTATGTCGGCTACCTTTGTTGTGTTCCTAATCCTTAAAAATCTATAAAGAGAAATATGTGCAAATTTACACAAATAGGTTACGATTTTTTTGATTTGTTTGTTTAATATATTTTGGTAAGTGTTAAAATAGCCAGGTGAGCCGAAACCCACAGATACTTCTATTCCTAAATATGTTTCCAAAGACAGTTGTTCTCTAGACGATCCGCCACTGCACTCAAAATATACATATTTGATCCATTGGTTTGTTTCCATCGAGAAAATAGATATCAAACCTTTTTCGCTT
The DNA here is from genome assembly GCA_022606495.2 of Halesus radiatus. Lineage (NCBI taxonomy): Eukaryota > Metazoa > Arthropoda > Insecta > Trichoptera > Limnephilidae > Halesus > Halesus radiatus. The sequence goes on from JAHDVE020005625.1 coordinate 5,236, forward strand.
AAGAGCATACGGCTAACCCCTTCATCATATTCCCTCTGAAATCTATCTTTGGCAATCTTGATATATTAAAAGGTTCGCTCGGCAACACAGGTCAAGTTTTTTTTATTTATATCCGTTTCAAAGCTTTCAGCTCCAATATAATGCAAGCTGAACAAACAGTGACATTATTATGTTCCATGATATCATCGCTGTTCTGATAACCTCGTAACTATAAAAACACGTTTTCTCGAGAGACGAAAAAACTTAATTGTTTTTCTTAATATTAAGCAATTATTTTTTATTTAATTAATGCTTACAGGCAAATCATTTTAAAGAGCGCACTTTTGAATGTATTTTTGCACACCGATACTGGTTCAAACTGGTTCGAACTAGTTTGGAGAACTCATCCACGGAATACGCACGGCTTTTTTCATCTCTTGAGAAAACATATTTTTTGTAGATACGAGGTTGAGCGACTACAGCGGCAATCCATACCGATAATTATTAATTATTGAATTCGCACATTGATAAATCGACACACTTTTGAAGAGTGGTTTAAAATAATTAAAAGTACGAAAAAAAAACTAGCTTAAAAACCTAATCTAACCTAACCTATTGTCAAGCCGTTAAAGTTTTTACAAAGGATTGAAGTGTACTTTCCATATATAAAACATCAGGATTTTTTTAATAATGTGTTATGGCTTATTTATCTGCCTTATGAAAAATTGAATATTACTCCAGAAAATGGATATATTGAGCCATGTCACGCCAGGTTTAAATATGGTAAATACGAACTTGATGTATTATATTTAAAAATAAAAATAAAATTATGAAAAACTTTTTATGTACGGAAAACTTTTATTTATTTAGCGCAAATGGTATTCTTCGAAACATGGCGGACAGACCAAGCGACCACTTTTCATAAATTTTCTTGATTAGTCTTTGAAATATTATGACATGTTGCGCTTCCTCCTCTTTTAGCCAACGTATCGGATAGCGTTACAGTGTTCATCATCAGGGCAAATGTGTAGATCGTAGTGAAGTGTGTGTTTATGTATGTAGAAGTGGTACAACGTTAAACGCGTTAATCCCCCTAGAGCCGATATTTCGGTGTAGTAATAATTAATATAATTATTAATGTGGTTTTTGGAGTTAAGTTTTGGTGTAGCCATCAAGTATCGGATACCAAGAACTGTTAAGCCTAGCTCCGACGTACCTATTAATATTGATGGGGTTTTTCTAGATTTCTTCCGTAATTGGGCGTGCTCGGTACGTTTTAGGTCTTCCCAGCACTTAAGGAATAAATCCAAGATAATGGGCGGCTTCAATTAAGTGCTCGGAAATTGCCGATTTGTCTGAATGGGCAAGTTTGCGCGCTCAAAAGTGCTCCGAGATATTTTTGGACATACTCCAATCTGTCTGACCTACATACATCTAGTCATATTCCGAGCAGCTGAGTTTATAAACTCCGCCTGTCTCAAGAGGAAACTTGGCTTTTGCAAAACTCAGAAGGACTTGGATTTTAGTTGTTGTCCCGAAGACCTGTGCTTCTTCCTTTCCTATTCTGGCAATTCTGTCAGCAACATAAGGTGAGCCCAGATTTTAATACGCATGTTTCTTTGACCTGAGTAAAGACTTCGACAGGGTTTCTCACCCATTGTTATGGACTAAACTCAGGGATAGAGGAATATCATCGGAGGTGATACACATCCTCGACTTGTGGCACAGACAGCAGGAAAACCTAGTAAGGTGGAAAGATGGTCTTTCCGAACCTTTCCTCCTAAAGAGCGGCGTCAGACAGGGTGGATGCATGTCCCCGATATTGTTCAACCTTTACATGGACGAACTAACTGAAAGGCTAAACAATGCAAGGGTAGGCTGCCACATCGGAGAACAGTGTCTGAACAACATCAGTTATGCGGACGACATGGTACTTATGGCACCGTCTGTAAGAGGGCTGCGCATTCTCCTGAAGATCTGCGAAGAGTTTGCTGAAGAAACAAACATGTCTTATAACCCCAATAAAACAGCTCTGTTGGTCATAAGATATAAACAAGACCCGACTAGTATTCCTGCAGCTACCCTGAACGGTGTGATCCTGAAGGTGACCGAAGAAACCAAATACCTAGGACACATAATCACCAGTACTCTGATGGATGATAATGACATTGATAGGCAAAGACGAACTCACAGCGTAAAATCGAATATGCTCAGTAGAAGATTTCGCCTTTGTAGTACCGCTGTGAAAAGGACTCTATTCCTTGCCTTCTGCGCAACGTTGTACACCTGCGAACTCTGGGTAAACCACAAAAAGAGTACAGTATAATAACGCCTTCCGCATAATGTTTGGCCTCCCCAGATACTGCAGCGCTTCCAGTATGCTCACGGAGGGGCGAGTTTCCGGTTTTGCAGCCCTTATAAGATCCAGGGTGGCTGGAATGAGGCAAAGAATAAACAGCTCCAGGAATATCCTCATCATAGAAGCTGGCCTCAGTCCAGCCTCCAGCATCGACGCATACTGGACAAATATATTGGCCCCTCATAATATAAATGCCGCAGCACCTTAAAGGATTTTTTTTCATATACTTATTTAGTTAAATTCTTATTTATTTTTTATTTTTTTTATTATTTTAATTTTTGTTTTATGTGTGATGTATCACCTTATACTACTGTCTTAAAATTATTTAACTTTTTTTTAAAACTCTTGTACATATTTTGTATAGTTTTTATAACCATTGCATGTATATTTTATATGGAATGTATGGGACTGCACTAACCTCCCCACATACCGGAATAAACATTTATTATTTAAACTCTAATTCAATTTTGCTTTATCTGTTTTGCGGGGTAACCGTTTCACCCTAACGCATCGGTTAGTGTTATAAGCTCTTATTCGATTTTTCGTTCTTCGCATTCGCTCAGGTCACCAACGTATTGATTAGTCCTTTTTTCTGCGCTGGGTGGGGATGCACTTCTGTCCATTGCAACTACTTCCACTTGCTCAAAACAAAAAAAAGAGGACTAACCTACCACGTCTCTGGCGTTCTTCTGACTGACACGTTACGGCGTGTGCAGTGCCACGGCAGGTATGCGTGATAGCTCACGATGTTAAATTTTTAATAATTGCGCTAGTTTATAACCTTATTTTGTCAACTGTATTGTGGAAACAAACATTCCTTTGAAATAAATAAACATTTAAAAAATTTACAAATAAATACAATTGGTTTTCAATAAGGTAAATATGAAATTTCAGAAAAAAGAAAAAGTTTTAATAGTCATTCAAATATTATCAATAACCAATATTTTTTTTTAAATCCATCTCTTAAGTTTATTTTCACATATTTTATATTCAGAATAATGTGTTATTTTTGTTGAAGATGGCGTAAATTGAACTGGTCTCATTAGATTAGTCGGTAAAGCGGTTGTCCCAGAAAGACAGAGGTCCTGGGTTCGAGTCCCAGATGCGACTGATACCTTTTGATTTTCTGTGTTTTTTTTTCGGTTTCGTGTTTCATCTAGGATATATGTTAATATTATCTTCTTCGATAATTACATATATATATTTATTTATTGAAATATTTATTCAATTATATTTTATTCCACGTTAGACTACTTTCCTCCGTATGTAGATAATAATAATAATTGGATGATTTGCATGGGACCGTTTTTGTGTAAAATCACCCCAAGGGCGCTGTACAAATATTACTTGCTAGGGTTTATTTTATATGTTCAAACAGATACAGAAACATATTTACCAGGCAGGTCACTCCAGATTAACACGTTATATTATAAAGTTTTAGCTTGAGTATACACATGATTTTGAACGCACGGGACACAATATTGGAAAACACTGGACATTGTATGATATTGCAGTTACTATTTAATTATTTTGTACCATTGATATATTTATTAGAAGGTTAGTGGCTAAAGAAGAGTTGATATTTATTTTAAATATTACTGGCTTTTTTTCCGAATTAAGGACTAGAATAGAGAATATATTTTTTTAAATTATTGTAACACTCCTGAAGGCTGAGCTGAAATATTCCATGAATATCGATTATATCTTATATATATAAGTTTCCCAGAATGACATTCGCATACGACATCCGCATATTAATAAAAAAGTTTTTTTTCTTAATTTATCATGACAATGACAACCATGGTTCAATGGAGCCTTTTAAACGAAAAACAGCTATGAAAATCTTGTCGGAAGTACCTGTGTAATCGACTACCATAATACGGGCATGTATCTAGTTTGGTAGTTGAAAAAAATGTTAACTCTGTACTAAAACTTAAAAATGAATAAATAAATTTAAAAAAATATATATATATATTTTAAAAAACGTATTTTATTCAAATGACATGACAATTTAACAAAATATTTTACGAAAAAAATTGTAACATGTATTCTTTTCGTTATTCGGGATATAGAGTTTTTTTTCTTATTATTTATCTTGATAAAAACATCATACATGATTGATCGATGTCTGTCTCATTGGGAAATTCCTGTCTAGGCAGAATACATAATAATAATAATAATAAAAACATGTCTCTGTCAATGAGTTGTAAGTTTACATATTTTATTTTAACATATTGCATAGTTTTAATAATTTACAAAAGGTTACTGCTTAGATATACATTCCAGAGCCCGGAATGTGGCTGGTTTTTTAGCAGTTCCTTAAAAATAGTACATGTATGTTTTTAACTTACAACCAATAGACTAACCACATAACTAAAAATTAACATTTTCAAAGCAAACCTTTTAGTGGTCTCAAAAATGTTCGTACTCACCGCTAATTAGGTAACATTAAACCAATATTATGTGTTTTTAATTCAAAATAAATACTCAGCGTCAAAAAACACCTTTAAATAAACAAAATACCTGGTTTTATAGAAAGCTTTTACCAAATCATTTGGCTTATCGATTGAATGTTTTACGATACAGATGGAATGAGAAAACTCGTTACCAAACGCCAACTCAATTTAAATTGTCCTCCATTGATGTATGTTGCCCCCCATTAGTTTCACGTGAAGCGAAACAAATCTATGAATACATGTTCATTTTCTGGTTTTAGTAAAATTACTATGAATGAAGATAATGACTTTCAATTGGATTACAAAGCAATTAATACTTAGGATAATAAACGGTTATATTTCAAGGAAATTTTTTAATATTAGTTGAATGCGCATTCCGCCGAAATGCAGAAATTCGAAGTTTCCATAGCAATTTAAAAAAAAAAATATATATATATATAAATGCCATATTCCAAGTTAGAATTTATAAAAGTAAATTTATTATCTTTTAGGCATAACGCCAACAGTAATGTTGTTAGAAAACGTGAACAATAATCGTTTATCTTTATCGCAGGGGATACCTACCCAAAACTGTATATCGGGGTAAAACTGTACTACTCTTTAAAAAAAATATTTTGCCGCCACACACCCCGCCCCGTGATAATCTGCGAAACCGAGATAAGTCAGCAGAAATTTGTAAATCAACGATTCCATTCCTACCGAAATTTCGCCAGATCTACTGATTTCAAAGAAAATATACCGAAATTAATAGAAATCTTCCGAAATTTGAAATTTTTCGTTAAAAATATTTTTTTGTTGATTCATTTATAGCTGTCGCGCTTGTGAAATATAAAAATATTTAAAGAATTTTTTTTTTCTTGAATTTTTTTTCCAATAAGAAGCGCAAAAACCAAAGCTAAAACAAGTCGTCGTCAATCTACCGAATTTTTCAACTCCTTTCTACCGATTTCGTTTCGCGGTACGGCCTCACTATTGTCAATTAATAAATGTATGACTTTGGTAGGCTTCTGATGGACTGTGCTTTTACTAGGCTATGATTGGTATTTTGGATAGGTTCCGTTTTACAGTTAGTTATACAAATATTAGGGGTTATTTCACCGCATCTCAATACGTTAACAATAAGCGCTACTTGTATAATAGAAATATATAAATCATATTTGCGTTTCACATACTCTCAATTACGCTAAATGCCATAAAAAATCTGACATACCTTAACTCGAGCTCGAACCGACAAATAGCGGCTATTTATCAGATTTAAAGATGGCGTCAAACATCAAAACATGGTGGCGAAGTGAGCCGATTATTGATTTTATCGTGGATTTTATTGAGTATTTTGCCATAATTGAAGATGCAAAAGTACACGATAGGGCCGTAATGCGAAGATCGGAGTTCTAAGACCTCGGGTTAATTTTTTAAGATATTTCGAAAATCGACGACTTTGATTTCAGATCGCGATTTAGACTAACCAAGAATGCCGTGAATATAATTCAGGACCATACCAAAAAAAAAACTGTTCAGGACTTCCCGGGATGTATCCTCTACATATTTACCATACTTTTAATATACGCCCTCGAAATATACCTCGGAATATTTGTACTTACTCGCATCATATTTATCTTTCAATTTGGGAGGCGGGTGTGGGTTACACCACTAACTATGTAGTTTTTCCGGGATCATTTTTAACGTGTATGACGTTTGACGTTTGTGATTCTAAAAAAACAATAGACAGACATAGCAGCAGACGGAATAATAGTATAAAAACACCGATGTTGCCAAGCTAGCCCATCAATGATTACTTGGAACCATATTATTTGTGGTGAAACGGTCGCTGGTTTATTGGCCCGTTATTCATACGGTTAAAGATATTCATCGAACAGTTAACGAATAGTTTATTGAAATCGTCCCTTAATATAACTAGCAGATCATTCGTTTAGTGGGATATGAATTGTGAGTTGATTTTTTTTAATTAATTTTAGTTAACATATATAGTTCGTACATTGTTGTACGAGTGGAATGAAAAGATTTTCTTTTTAAATTTTATTAAAGCAAAAAACCTGGTATTATAAATATAAAGATTATTAAAAAACACTTTTTACAAGTTTATTTTGTAGAACTCCATTTTACTTCCGTGGCTTAACGGGGAGAGGGACGTCGGAGAGTTATTATTTATTAATTCAAAATAATGATAATATTGTTGTGCAATACGATAAACATGGTGTTTTTAAAGAGAAAAATAATTATTACGTTTTTTTTTAAATTTGCATGGGCTTAGCATTTACCAAAATTTAATCAGAAATATTACGCATTTCTGACCGTTCTACGCATGTTTTACATAAACATTTAAAAAGTTGAATATTATTAAAAATGCTGTGAAGGTTTTTCTGTAACTACAAAGTTATCGACAACGATAAGATAAATTTTAAAAAAAGAACAGTTTGTGTTTAATTTTTTTTTTTTTGTAATGCTGATAACAAATTTTTGGTTATGTTTATTTACAAAAAACGCAACGATAAAGGTTTAAAAATACTTTACTCCACTGTAAAAATCATATTCGTATTTTAAATATTTTGTAAAGCACACAATGGGACGGTCAGAAAAAGTAATATTTCTGATTAGATTTTGATAAATACTAAACCAATGTAAATTTATAAAATATTTAATAAATATTTTTCTATTTAAAAAAAATATGTTTATCCTATGGCGTAATAATGCTATCATTATTTTGAATTAATAAATAATAACTCTCCGACGTCCCTCTCGCCCTTCATCAAATAAAAATATTTAATAAAAATACCCAAGATTAATCACTATTTTCATATGCTGTTTTCTTTATAACCATTTATTAACAGCGCCCTTGAGATGATTTTTCACAAAAGACGGTGCGATATAAATCATCCGAATATCCTTATTATTTAGTACTGGATTTTCAAGGAAAGTTAAACATAGATTTCTATTGAATAATGATGAAAAAAAAAGTGTTTAATTCGTAAAAATACATTTCATTATATTAATTTTAATAATGTAATTATCAAATTAAAAAATAAAATAAAATAATTAACAGATTATTTGTAGAAATGTATTTTATTTTCATGATTTAGGTAAGCAATATTTATTTTTACAAAATTTAAAAATATGTTTGTAATACATCACTTTTCATATAAGATAGATGTTGCTGGTACCCAAGATTAATAATAAATATCACAAATCTCCGGCGAATATTAATAAATGGGAGACTGTTATTCTTAAAATCCTGTTTATCGTAATATTACCTACATATTGTTCAGGATTCTTCGAAGGTTATATATAAATTTCTATTGAATATTCACGAAAAAATATAATAACACTAAATCCTTAGATAAAATAACTTTTTGTTTGTATGAGATGAGTTTACCCGTTTTTCTCATATTGTTCAATTTAATATCACCCAAAAAATATTTAGAATATTTTTATTATAACGTACTTATCGTATTCGGCGCAGCGTGCATTATGTAAATTCTGTTTTGTGAAGCAATGTATATATATATATATTTTAGTTTCTATATAATTTTGACATTTTAATGTAAGGTATAAATATTAAAAATAGGTATATTTTATAGAATTTTCTTCGTGGTTCTCCTCAATGGGAGATCCTGTGGTGAGGCGGACCAGGTTTTTAGTAAAGGGATTTCAACGACTTCTATATTTAAAACATTGAAGAAGATAATATTAACACATCCCAAATGAACCACGAAACCGAAAAAACAACAATGCGAAAAAAACCAGATGCGACTGAAATCTTTTTAATTTCTGTTGTTTTTTCGGTTTCGTGGTTCATTTGGGATGTGTTAATATTATCTTCTTCGATGATTAAAATATTACAATGAGGTTTACAAACTTCAATAAGTTATAAAAAATAAATTGAATCTATATTTAAACTTTAAGGTTTGGGTAGGGTCTTTCCAGTAATTTATATGATGTTATTTTGAGAATAGTCAGTTCTTCTTCTGCTTTTTTTATATGATTACCACACAAGAGTCCCAACTGCTTCCAACCGTCTGAAGCCAGTAAGACTATGGCATCCCCAATTGGGGAATGTTGTGAGGCTGAAGGTATTGACGAGGGGAAGGAGAAGGGGAAGAGGAAGGTGGGTAAATACCTGGTTATTCAGATCTGGTCACCAAACACGGCTAAATGCCATCTCAAGCATCGTTTCAATTCTGAATGGTGGTCTTTCACCAGGGCGACACTGAGAGTATCTTCCATAAATTAATTTATTTAAAAATAGAAAAGATTTTAACCCGCGACCTTCGGATTAGTAGTTGAGAGCCTTACCCCTCGACCATGGAAGCCGTCAAAATTGTAGTTTTTTTTTAAATCAGGTGGTTTAGATCACCCATAATTTCCACAATATAATTTCTGTTAGTTTTTCTAAATATTTTTTTATTGAGCTAGGTTTTATTTGCTTACGGATATCCTTGGTGCGCCCATTTAAATAGAGCAATCTTTAAAGATTCTTAGAAAAGAAGCAGTAAATGTGTAGTTACTGCATTGTTTCTAATAAAGTTTATACTATCATTGAAGCAAATTCTAAGGTAGAAGGCATTTATATTTTAAATGTTATAATTCGATAATTTAATGTCTTTGGGGTATTATTTTATTTTTGACGTAATTTTAAATTCAAATATTTGAAAAAATAGGCAAACGGCGAAAAAACACAATAAAACAAAACTCTAATTTTCTAAAACTTTGCAAAATGTAGTTAATACCTACTAGGTGATTTTTTTGAATTTCTGAAATTTTGTATACTGAAATAACCATATATTAGATGCTAGATAAACAAAAATACGAAATCAAATTCACAAATCAAAATCGCAAATTTAAAAATACGTTCAAAAAGTAATTATAATTTAAATAAAAAAAATTAAAAAAAAAATAAAAAAATAAAAGTTTTTGTTTTAAGCCACTTTATTGAATAAAGTGGCTTAAAACAAAAACTTTTTTTTATTTAAATTATAATGTCAAGCCACAAAGTGATTGCTTCCTTCGAATAATTAATTATAATTATTTGCCAAGTTAATTAAAACGAACTTGCTAAATGTGAATATTTAAAAAAACATTTGAACGGGAAGAACACATTTCAAATACAAATTCAGTAGCTTGGTGTTGCCATAGTAATGAAATATTATAGTTCCAAAATAATAAATAACTGCAATTAGATGCCAAACTATATGTCAACTCGCTAGATTATACCATATATTATGTGGGACTGTGCTGAGGAATTGGAAGGACGATACTTTTAGTATCGCCCTGGTGAAAGACCGCCATTCAGAGTATAAATGTTGCTTGAAATGGCGTTAGCCGTGTTTGGTGACTAGATCTGAATGGCCAAATACTTTCAAACCTCTTTCTTCCCTATCTCCTTTCTTTTCCACTCCCTTCAGCCTCATAATACCATATACCTCAATTTGGGTTGCCATAGTACCACTAGTATCGCACAGTTGGGAGCAATGACTCTTATGCCGTATTCACATAAAAAAGGACTGCGTCCATCGTTGGTAAAGTATAGCGATCTCGCCCATAGATGCGATGGGCTCACATAATCTGAAAAGAATTCTGAAATATTAGGCATATCGGAGAAACTGAAAAAATCTTCTTACGAAGACGAAAAATTCAAAGATTTCTTTTGAAATACGCCTGACATAAATACTTCATCAATTTTTCACGCTTAGATGGATTTCAATAGGTTGTAGTCACAGCGGAAAGATTGTCTCGAGGAAACAAACAACACTTTATAGGAACGGGACAAAATAAGGAAAACGAAGGGTGTTGCCATTGTTTGAAGCATGCCTTCGGTGGGCTAAACCGGTGAACTGCGGACTTGTTACGATTGTTGCATGAAAGACACAAATTTCCGAGTCATTAATAACCTGACAATATTTAAAAATCTCCCACTACCATCCCAGTAAGCGGAAGATGTTCCTTGTGTCGTAATGGATGACTTAAACAGCCGAGGTATTGAACTTTGCAGACTGTTTGCGATGCCAATCCGGCCACTTGTTACACGGGTTCTGCGAAGTTGTGAAAGCCCACCCTAGTCAAGAAACTTCGCATTAATGTGGAAGAAGTTGAAGTATGAGAATAATTAGTTAATTTGTCATCGGATCGTTTACCAAAGCAAACCTAATCTAATACAACTCTTGGGAATTTTTTGAGATTTTATTCAATGCCAATACTCGGCACTCTCCGTGAGGGCACAATTTGTTTGTACATTTTTCTAATCATAATGATTGCTATGATGAAAGTATGTGGGTAGCTATATCACAAATTCAGCATGATAATTGTTTTTTAAATTCATTTAAAAATAGATTTTCTTAATTTAAAGTTTTTACAAATACGGTCCACATTTTAATTGCGGTTTCTTTTTGTACCGTTTTAATTAAATATAAAATCTCGCATATTTTTCCTAATTGATTTATTTCCTCCGTGACTTTATAATAAAATGCTATCAAAAGTGTACCGTGACTTTTGAAAAGGTTAACAACTGCTGGTTACGAGGAACATATTTACAATAAAAGTATTTAATCTTCGTAAATAAAATCTCCTAGCAAACAAGACGACAGCGCTTCTTTTAGAATGTGCTCGAATTAATCGGATTTATATCTAGTTCCGTATCCCCGACGATAAAATTACACTGTGAGTGAAACTTGAACTCCGTTACAAAGATTTTTTAAGATTATTTTAAGTTTAGATTTTTCCTTTTAACATTTTTTTTCACAATATAATATCCCACGATTTTTTACTGTACTGTACTGTAATATGTACTGTAAAATAACTGTAAAATCCGTCAAGGACCTAGCGGTATTATTTGATTCCAAACTTACGTTTATATTGCGGTTGTCTACGTCGTGCTTAATAGATCTAGGAAATATTGTACTCAACCCGAAGCCATGACTATTTTCAACTGCATTATAAAATCCAAACTGAAGTACGCTTCTGCTGCATAGGGCCCAAACAGCAGAAGCGAATTCATGAAATTTTACTCTTTGCCACACGCTACCAAAGTCTCCGGTCTAGGAGTGAGGCCATTGACCTAAAGTGGGGCCCTTGCAGTAATAGCGTACAAAATTATCCATTATCTGATAAGTTTATACCTCTTGGAATGGTATAAGTTCTTTGTACCAAACAACTACTGCAAGGGGCGGCACTACTATCTGTCACGCATCCCACATGTCAGACAGACTGAGCACAGCATGTCTATCATGATATCTAGAACATAAAACTTGAAAGTTTTAAGAGACGTGCAAATATGTCTTTAATTCATGTCATTCTGATTATTTATTTTAATTAACACATTACTGTAGTTATGCTGAAATAACACAATACTGTATTTATGCTGAAATAACACAATACTGTATTTATGCTGAAATAACACAATACTGAATTTATGCTGAAATAACACAATACTGTATTTATGCTGAAATAACACAATACTGTATTTATGCTGAAATAACACAATACTGTATTTATGCTGAAATAACACAATACTGTATTTATGCTGAAATAACACAATACTGTATTTTTGTTACTGTTCATGTGTGTAGTAAATGGATATGGAATGTTATATACAAAAAATATCGATTTATCCCTGGTATGTGTAGAAAACATAATAACATACTTTTTGTATTTTTTTTTTACATTTAATATAAATCAAATTAAGTTCTGCAATGATTTTTAGTTGTTATTATTGTAACAGCTGTTTCGGCGTTCAATGTCATTTTCAAACTGCGGTTGATTCGCATTGTGACGACTTATATAAATGTTTGTATTTCACTTCCACCCCATTCTAATTTGGACGGGTTTTTAAAAATAATGATTTATTATCGGTAAAACAGATTTATTTAGAAAATAATTAAAATTCTCTATTTAATTATGATTATTAAATTCGTTTTACATAAAATGTTAAAAATATATTAAATGGAGTTCTATGAATTAAACACAAAAACAATTAATAAATTAATAATAGCATACATTACGTTATACGGAATGATTATTTTTATGAAAAATAAGTATTTAATAAAAAAATCAATTAATCTTTTACGGTCGTCTCCAATGGGATTTGTATTAAATACCGGCGATAATGAGCAGTGGCGGTTCGCGGTTTATGCCGACAGGAGTTCAATCAGATTAACATGGAAGTTCACGGCCTAACCGCGCCTTTAAGAAAACCGCCACTGGTAATGATAAATCTCATTACCAACTGTAGTGCCTAATGTGATGATATATTGAGTAAATTCAAAGTTATTTACTTTATATGTGATTTATTTTTACGCCCATATGGCTTTTACATATGCAATTACAAAATCGTTTTTTTAAGTTAGAAAAAATGAAAACAAAAGTTTTTTTTAATGTATGGGTACAGTGAATAGCGAAATAATAAGGAAAATAAGGGTAAAAATCAACATCAAAAGAGAGTTACAGAGTCAGAGTCATTATGTAAGCAGTTTTCAAAAGATATATAAAAACAAATTTAATACAATTAAATAATATATGAAAAACATAACTGACATAATGGTTCATTTTAGATCATTGATATTTATAGTTCATATTTAAATATGAAAAAAATCAAAACATCAACAGTACTGAATTCGTTTCCGAGCCTATTATTGGGTAAATTAATAAAAATGTCTTTGAATACACCACTGTTTTGTAATACATAAATATCTACATATTTCAGAAGCAAAGCTCCCCTCATCAGATTAAACAAAATTCTAAATTTATCTTGATGAGGGGAGCTTCGCTTCTGAATCATGTAGATATTTATATATTAAAAACAGTGGTGTATATACAGATAACTTTATTAATTTACATTGCATATTTTATAAAATGTAAGAAAGTAGTATTTTTTTAGAGTTTATTTAAAATTTTGAAGATCCATAGGTCGCGACGTTGCAGGGTGAAAATAGAAGCGTTGCCCTAGAAATTTCAGTCATAAAGAATGTGTAAATATCATGACGCCAGAGCTCACCTTGAGCACCAAACAAACAGATTTTCCGCTGTATGGTTAAGGAGTAAATATTAAATTATGATATCAATAGAACTTTACTTTAATTGAAACAAATTAAGGTATCCAATAGAAAAGTTTGGATTAAATATTATTCAACTTAATTACCTACAGCCAACAGATTAAAACAAACGTCTAAATACATTTCTGACTTAAAAACGGCCATTAAATAAACTAAATCCTTCAAAGTAACTCTCAAAAGCGTAACTAAAAACTCTATGAATTATTATACTTAAGTGAAACGAAGATAATTGATATAATATTTAGTTTCCAGTAATTGCTTACAATCAATATTCATTATCAGAGTTTAGATTAAATACTTGGGAAGAGAATTTTGCCTGGACGTGTCTAAAAAGGAAAAATTTTAACGGATAAATTTGGAAGTCTTTGATTTTATAACCCCTTAGACATTTCTTAATTATAATTATAAACGTGAATCTAATCAAATCATTAAAAAAAAATTTAAAAAGTTGTTCTAGCATAGTTTAATAGAATATAGTAAACAATGTTTTCGGGTGAAATAATAAATAAAACTTTTTTTTTATTAACTCCACACTCACTTTTCACTCGGTTTCACTTGTGATTTGTGCAGGGTCATCAGCTGTGTAGTATTATAGTATCTGTGGGCCCTGTACTGTACGCCCAGCTCCTAAGAGGCTACCTTGACTGGGGATTCGACGGAGCCCCATACCCCATGCCTGAGCTGGTCACTTAAACTTACACCAAGCATATCAATGGAAAGCTTGTTGGGAAGACTGTTTTGTTTTCAGTTACAGTAATAAGTTGTGGGTAGCTCTATTGAATTTTTGAAAGTTTCTTCAAAGAGAGAAGAAAATTTCGTCGGATTTAATTATTACAAATCATTTTTTTTATGTTTATTCAAATTTACATCCTGATGAATATGAGGATCTATAGAAATAATCTCAATCTAAGGTGATTATATTATTTATTTGTTAGGTATAGCTATAAACAATTTACTTCTCTAAATTATATAATTTCATTAACAAACGTAAGTCCAACACTCCATTTTCGTTTCATTATCTAAGTGCGATAAATTACGTAAAACAATTAATTGATTATTCCAAAATATTTGACAAGAAAAGACGACTTTTTTGGTTAGTTAATGAGCAAGGTTACTTTGATGCTATTTCCATCTCAAACAGAAAGCCCTAGGTACTCCAAATATTGAAACCACGACTGTGCAAATTAGATCTAAACCTCCCCATCTCTCTGTACGGACTTTTATTGTCGTAGAGGGAAGTAGCCACTTATTAGATTCGTACAAGGTGAGAGTGCAACAAAGGAAATCAGGGATGTTGTGCATTAGGCAGGTACGACAGAATAGGGGCTGGAGATAGAGCTATAACGTCAATTAAATAGATGGAATTCAGAATGTTCCCATAAAACGTATAATATAAAAAATACGTGTTTTGTAGAAAGTTTTTAATAATTTTCAAATATGCAATGCACAATTCATACCCGAGCATAAAAAACTACCCTTTGGCAATATAGCAATGCACGCCACTGCTAATAATACATATAATAATAATAATAAATGTTTATTCCGGTATGTGGGGAGGTTAGTGCAGTCCCACACATTCCATATAAAATATACATGCAATAATTATAAATAAAATATACAAAATATGTATGAGTTTAAAAAAATAAAATAATTATCAGACAGCAGACAAATAAAATTAAAATTAAAATGAATAAAAAAAGATTTAAAAATAATAAGAATTTAACTAAATAAGTATGTGAAAATAAATCCTTTAAGGTGCTGCGGCATTTATATTATGAGGGGACAATATATTTCTCCAGTATGCATCGATGCTGGAGGCCGTACTGAGGCGGGCTTCCATGATGAGGATATTCCTGGAGCTGTTTATTCTTTCCCTCATTCCAGCCACCCTGGGATCTTACAAGGGCTGCAAAACCGGATACTCGCCCCTCCGTGAACATACTGGAAGCGCTGCAGTATCTGGGGAGGCCACACATTATGCGGAAGGTGTTATTATACTGTACACGAAGTCTTTCCATACTACTCTTTCTGTAGTTTGCCCAGAGTTCGCAGGTGTACAACGTTGCGCAGAAAGCAAGGAAGAGAGTCATTTTCACAGCGGTACTACAAAGGCGAAATCTTCTATTGAGCATATTCGATTTTACGCCGAGAGCTCGTCTTTGCCTATCAATGTCATCATCATCCATCAGAGTATTAGTGATTATGCGTCCTAGGTATTTGGTTTCTTCAGTCACCTTCAGGATCACACCGTTCAGGGTAGCTGCAGGAATACTAGTCGGGCCTTGTCTATATCTTATGACCAACAGAGCTGTTTTATTGGGGTTATAAGACATGTTTGTTTCTTCCGCAAACTCTTCGCAGATCTTTAGGAGAATGCGCAGCCCTCTTATAGACGGTGCCATTAGTACCATGTCGTCCGCATAACTGATGTTGTTCAGACTCTATCTACACCCTGTCTGACGCCGCTCTTTAGGAGGAAAGGTTCGGAAAGACCATCTTTCCACCTTACTAGGTTTTCCTGCTGTCTGTGCCACAAGTCGAGGATGTGTATCACCTCCGATGATATGCCTCTATCCCTGAGTTTAGCTCATAACAACGGGTGAGAAACCCTGTCGAAGGCCTTACTCAGGTCAAGGAAACATGCGTATGAGGTGGTTTTCTTATTTCTATAGTATTCTAGTGTTCTTTTCACTGTAAATATGGCCGCATCGGTAGAGGCCTGCTTTTTGAAATCCATTTGGTTGTCATTAGTTTCCATGCTGGGACCGACTCGATCCAGTAGTAAACGTTCGAATAATCTTGCAACGGCAGTAGCAATTGAGATCGGTCTATAGCTGTCCTGGGCGATTGAGTCCGACGATGGATTAGATTTGAGAATGGGTGTTATTATAGTTCTTGTCATATTATTTGGTAAATATCCATTCTTCAAAATATCAGTAAATAGCCTCGCTAGCAACTGTAAAATTGGTCCTACTGCGTGTTTAACATATACAAAACATATACAGTCCGTCATGGCCTGCTGACTTCCCAGTTTTCATGTATCTCATGGCGGTGTTAATCATGTCTACTGTGATTGAGATGGTGCTGTCTTCATTTGTGAAATGACTAGATGGTGATTCACTTGAGAAGATCGGAGAGGTCGGAGTAGAGGTTGAGAAATGTTCTGCGAAATGTTTGCGATTGATTTAGCGTTCGTTTCTCTATTTATGTTGCTTGGAATTATATTAAATTAATTATATAAAACAATATCTTTGTTTTGTCCCGCAGATTCTAGTGCAATATGGCGGTCTCGCATACTTTTAGGTATTGATTCTTACACGTTAATCCTCAAGTGTCGTCGTGTGTCCTTGAAACTCAGATATAAATATCCTCCTCTCCCTATCTTATTCTATTCACCGCTGGGCCCCGCTCCTCTTAGTACTATTTTACATTCTGACTGAGTACTATTAGTACTATTAGTACTATTTTACATTCGCGTTCTCACGCGCTAGAGAATAGACAACTCGCTCACATAAGCACAAGGTCTGAGTCTTACGGATCCCCGGGATCCACCACCCCACTTAAGTAAAATTTGTTTTCTTCATTTTATTTACTTTGCCGGTTTTATTATCAAGATGGCAGGTCAAATCCCCGAAACCAGTACTTCAATTATCGCATCTATATCAAAGATAGACATTATCGAGCGTTGACTATCGGATTGACTGTAAACGATTCCACCTATCAGTTGTTGAGTAGGCATCGCTTCTGGGTCTCACCCAAGCGTGTGAATTCAATTCCTCGGCTCGCTAAGTCCTCCACCACGACACAAGAAACATATACCTCTTACTGTGATGGTAGTAGGAGATTTTCAAATATTGTCAGGTCATTTGTAACCATAGAATATTTGTCTTTCTAAAATAAAAAAAAACACCTATAAATCGAAAATTCAATCCCAGATCATGCAAGTCTTATCACATCGTAAGAATATGAACACGTAACTCATTTGAAGATAGAATTTTCTATTTACAAATGGTCACATGATAATTCAACAGACGTAATCACGTGAGAGGGTTGGATAATTGCGTAGTGGCTTGATTATATAGTCACTACACGGTCGGCCAACCTTCCAACTACGAACCGAGTTGGGAGTTGGAAGGTTTGACGATTGTGTGGTAGTACCATAATATTTCATCTACGAGTATTGTATTATTCTCTGTTCTCGGAAATGGTCGACAGGCCCCCTCACCACGTAAATTTCGGTAAAGTTTTCAAGAAGGTGGGTACTCTTTAATAACTGAATCATTCCGGTATCCCCCGGAGTTCATCTAAATATCTAATAATAGAATGCTTCTAGAATAGAATAAAAGAATCTATGAAAATTATGTGCGAAGTGAAGAAAAATGAAGTGACGTAGGTAGCTACATAATTCAACAGATATGTAACGTGATTTAGTAATTCAACGGAAAGGTTTTGCTCTCGTCTTTAGTAAGCTGTTTACTTTAATCGGCCCACGTTTGAATTATTTGCAGTAATTTAAAAAGCGGTTCTTTTTCGAGTTGATTTGGTTTCTAGACATATGCTTTATTGTAAATTTTCACTGTTTTTCAGGACCGGCTCTTAAAAATTGAACTATGTAGCTATCACATCAATTCACCACAGGGGAAGTCTTAAAGCTTAAAGCGTCTGCATCCATTGGATGTGGGAAGGGAAATCAGAGGGGTCGTTTTTTTAAAGCGAAGTGCGGTGAGTTTTTTTTTTTTTTTTCAATTTGGCCAAGTCTTAAATTAAGTATCTTCTCGTGTATAAAATTACCGTCTTATTTTATGGACATGAAAATCGTGTCACAGAAAAACGGGATATTATAAGGGCCACAGGTGTAATGTTTGATACCTTTCCAAGAATAATTCCAGTTTTCCGTCTACAAGAATTTTATTAATATTTAATCATTGAAGAAGATAATATTAACATAACCTAAATGAAAGATGAAACCGGATAAAAGGACAGAAACTAAAAATATTTCAGTCGCATCTGGGACTCGAACCCAGGTCCTCTGCCTATCCGGGGCAACGCTCAACCGACTTAGCTAATGAGACAAGTTCAATTTGTGTCATCTTCATCGATATCATAGCTCAATTTCAAGATTTGTGAATATTATCTTCCATTGTTTAATCTCATATTATTGGCAGCTATTTTTATGATGTTTTCCAAAGTTCTACCCGAACTCAATTGCAAACTTAAACAGTGTCTCGGATTTACATCCGACTTTTTATTTATATGAGACATCTATTGACTTTTTGTAAAAGCCTAAATAATTCAATTTTTAATTATTATTTATTTTTGAGATTTAAGAACCTCATCGTAATATTTAATCATTGAAGAATCGACAGATGCGACTGAAATATTTTTAGTTTCTGTCCTTTTATCCGGTTTCATCTTTCATTTAGGTTATGTTAATATTATCTTCTTCAATGATTAAATATTACGATGAGGATCTTAAATCTCAAAAATAAATAATAATTAAAAAAAATTTATTAATGTTTATTAAAGGAAATGAGTTAAATGATTTTATTTTTACTGAAACATGATCGAGAGAGAGGACTATTTTCACAAAAGTATCTTGTGTATTCTTCTAGGTCAATGAGCAAGTGGGATAAAAAGGATTAAAGACGTACCTACCCAAATCTGTGAACATCGAGCAACGAAGCGAATTTAACGAGGATTTTTTTCAGTCTACTAAAAGTGTTCAATTGGATGTAATTTATCGATAAAATGTTGTAAAACGGGGGAACAAATTAAATTTCGTGAGATATACCCATTTACGACATGTTCATTTAGATCATAGGTTTTCAACGTGGGCGATAACGCCCCCTTGTGGGCGTTTTACACTTTCAAGGGGGCAATAAAAGACCCATAAAATATGAGGGGGCGTTGAGATCGCACAGTGGGGGCGTGGGCAGGTAAAAAAATATAATCTAAAAAAGACAAAAAATAACACGCTAATCAAGTACTAATAAAGCAAAGTAAACTTTAATATTGGTTAATTTTTGTTATTGTATGTGTTGTTAATATTTTTATCAGGTGTGCGAAAATTCACATATTTCGGTAGTTCGGGAAGTGAATGAAAATAGAACTGAAAGTTTCCATTACACTCAGATCTGAATTAAATTGGATGATATGAAAAAAAATATTTATTTATTTGAATTAAAAAAAAATAAAACTTCCGATTCTACGTGGAATGTCTCGTCCATAAATACAGGTAACTAACTAAGTAACCATCAGGCCGTTTCTCAGCAGGGTTAGGCAGAGAGGACGGACCGCCAAACAACTCGATCTTGGCATACACTTCTTGCTTTATTCACATTCATACATCGTCTCATGCATTCTCTTCTATTATTCCGACTTCTGACATAGCCCGACTCAAGTATTTGATTCACTTGATCGTGTCATGTCTTCCTCGGGCGTCCCCGGCTTCTTCTTCCATTCACATTCACGTCATATATTCTCCTTACACTCCTTTCTTCGTTCATCAGCTCTACATGCCCAAACCATCTAAGCATCCCTTTCATAATCTTGCTCATGACGCTTACATCAGCCTTGCATTATTTACGAATCTCAATATTTTTCATACGATCATACATGGTTTTACCACACATTCGCCTCAGAGATCTCATTTCTACGGCATTCAGTTTACTTTCATCCTTCGTCTACTAATTCCATGCCTCACTGCCATACATCAGGGTTGTTATGAGCATTCCATTGTGGACTGCTAGATTCGCTTCTTTGGACATTTTTTTTGTTAGCGCCAACCGCGTTCAGTCCTTCGTTAATGGAGTTTCCTGCATTCACCCTTCTTTCAATATCCCTATCAGTCTTCCCATCTCTCGTAAACACACTTCCCAAATATACAAACTCATCGACCTGCTCCAAGTATTCATCATTCACAACTATATTACACACTGTTTTCGTACTCCCTCTTTCAAACACCATGACTTTAGATTTACTTACATTCATCATTAGCTCATTCTTCATACATACTTCGTTCATCCTAGATACGAAGGACTGTAAATCTTTCATACTGTTAGCAATCAGCACAGTATCATCAGTATACAACAGGCAACATACTTTCAGATTACTCATTTTCGCTCCCAAGCCCACCTCTTTCAATTCTTGCATACAATTATCCATGAATAGATTGAATAACTATGGTGACATTACGCAACCTTGCTTAACACCTTTTGTGATATCAAACCAATCCGTAAAATCACCGTCTACCTAACACATGCAACGCTTTCCTCGTACAGTGACGAGATTGCCTGTATGAGATAAGCATTCACTCTATACTTGGACAATACCTTCCATATTTTTTTCCCGTCAACTCGGTGCTTTTTGTAGATCTACAAAGGAACAGAAAAATTTCTGGTTTTTTTGCCAGAAACTTCTCTGCGAGCATACGAAATGAGAAAATCTAATCCGTACACCCCTTTCCACTCATAAATGCACCTTGCACATCCCATATCTTATATTTTGTTTTCGTGTGTACCCTTTCAATCAATATCCTACCATATAGCTTTCCAACTGAATTTAGCAAGCTAATAACCCTGTGATTTCCACATTCCATACGTGACCCTTCACCTTTGTATAGAGGAATGATCACAGCCCTCCTTCAATCTAATGGCGTGTAACCCTCCTCTAAACACTGGTTAAAAAGTTTGCATGACCATTTGAGACTGTCTCTTTAAAATATTCAGCAGCAATATTGTCGAAACCAACAGCCTTACCATGCTTCATACATTTAATCGATCTTTTTATTTCATTCATGCTGATTTTGGGAACATTCATACCTGATTCGCCACTGGGATTCGCCAGTCGGGTTGCTTTCAAAAACTCTTCAAACTATTTCATCCTTCCCACTTTAATTTCTTTCATTCACATTTTTCCATCTTTCGATTTTATCACTTTCATACATCCGCATTCCGGACCATTTCGGGACTTTTAGACCTCCTTCCAAAGCAGTTTAATTTATATAAATACAGGTGAGGTTAATAAAAGCCTGTTAATAGAAAATAGCAAAAAAATATGTTTGTCGCAATTAAGTTACAATAAGTTTTTATTAAATAACGCGATTTTTGCAATCCTGCAAGAATTGACAGTATTATCTGTGCTTGTCCCTTGTCCCCGCGCAGCATCCGCCCTTTATTTCCCACCGGGTATTATAAACTGCATGTTTATCTTATTCCTGTCGAAGCGTGTTATATGTCTCCAACCTAAATAAAGACAGTGATTGTTCATTTTATTTTCATTCACATTATCGCACGCAATTGATAACAGGGTTTTAAGAGTTGATATTTTACTCACGTATCTGTAAAGTAAAAACTATGTCGGAATAAAAAATAAGAGATGGCAGTATTGTTATCGTCATACGCGAGGTTCATCAAAGATGAGAAAGTATGTCAAGAACTATTGTTTACTGCAAATTTGGAAACAGATACAAAAGGAGAAATCATATTCAATACACTGGAAAAGTTTTGTGACAAAAAATAAAAACTATGTCGGAATAAAAAATAAGAGATTGCAGTATTGTTATTGTCATACGTGAGGTTCATCAAAGATGAGAAAGTATGTCAAGAACTATTGTTTACTACAAATTTGGAAACAGATACAAAAGGAGAAATCATATTCAATACACCGGAAAAGTTTTGTGACAAAAAGGAAATTCCTTTTAAAATAATATTTTGTCAGTTCCTACGGATAGCGCACCGGCTATAATAGGGCGTCACAGAGGCTTCACAGCGTGTTTAAAACATTAAAATTCCTGACGTGCTTGCTGTGAATTGCGGAATTCATCGTCAGCATTCGGTTGGGAAAAATCTGATAAAACGCCTCCATACATCACTGCAATATGTTCTCAGAGCAGTTAATAAAATCAGAAGTAACTCGTTGAACGACAGATTATTTAGTCAACTTTGCATTGCCAATGATGAAGATTTCAAACGATTGCTGCTACACACAGAGAGAGAGGTGCGCTGGCTGTCAAAGGGTACTTGTTTAACTCGATTTTACAATCTATTTGGGTATCTGATAGAGTTCCTAAGAAACAAAGACACAGAATTGCGCTACAACCTCACCTCATCAAAGAACGATATTGGATACTTGACAGACCTGTATAAATTGTTTAATGATGTCAATCTTCAACTCCAAGGCGACGACTTAAACTTGATTAAGGCAAAAAATAGCGTTGCTAATTTTGTATTCAAATTTCTATTACACAAAAGAAATATCAGTAGACGGAATTCAATAATTTTCCAAATTTATCAGCAGTATCGTTCTTGTATTATTTTAATTTTTTATTTATAAAATACATGATATTTAATGGAAACATTTACATGGAGTAGATACATTAGATCACCATACTAGGCAGCTGCCTGTTTCATGGTCACCAATGGAGTATAGTTACTTTGTATGAAGTCTAGTGTATGTATGTGCTGTTCTTTTTCTATTTTTATTTCATTTCGTGTTATGTATTTTGTGTAATTGGACATTGGTCCGTAAATAAATAAATAAAAAAAACGACGACTTGCTTGTTTACTGTCAACACTTGTAAAACCTCAACAGTGATTCCAAGGAACGATTCCAGAATATTTTAAATACAGACTGGGTTTTGGATCCTTTTTCAAATGTCATCACAGCAGGATCATCCCAGTTAGGAGAAGAACAAATAAAACTGACGACAAATGGGGAATTAAAAATTAAATTCAAGAATGGCTACCACGAATTTTGGCTGCAGAAGCCGATTTCGCAACTGAACCCAGGATTCAGTTCAATGATTTCTGATAGTATTCCCATCGTCCTATTTAGCTGAACGTGGATTTAGTGCTGTAGCAACGTTGATAACTAAAAAGAGAAATCGGCTTCATGTTACTGAACGTGGCGACTTACGGTTGTTTTTAATAATATTAATATGTAATATTTGGTTCAAGTTTAGTCAAATATAATCTCAAATCTCCTATTTGGCTTATTTGCATTCGATTTCGCGATTTTTTTTCAATACATGCATTACTGCGCTAAAACCTTTCTCTACTAAATAGGAAGATGGAAATGCTACGATGGGTAGTTTTACTTCTTTCCACAGAAGAGGGTATTAATGGCGAAAAAGAACCCAAAAAGAATTATAATCACATTGATCGAGTATTATTTTGGCTTCACAGTCATTTTGTAGCTCAATAAACTGCTATTTTAAATTTGGACAAACATTTTCTACGTCTGATAAAAATGGATTAATTAACCAAGCTGGTATCACAAGTTCCTGTAAGTTTTTGAATCGTATTATCCTATCTTCGATGGACGTCAATGTGGCTACAGTATGTTTCCAAATGAGAATCCTTGGGCGTATCTTTCAATTATTGTAAAGAATGAAACTGATGGTATTCTCGTTGTATTTTTTATATAATTTGAGTTTATTGATAAAGCTCAATACAACTCCTTTGGCTTTAATAAGGCTGATATTGTTTCCTTGCTGTTTTAGGAGATTTTCATTCATCATTTCGAATATATCCTAAAGATAGGCAACATATTTCGTAGTAATTTCAATTCACTGCATATGTTTTCATTGTTGACATCCAAAAACTCCACAATTTTATCAAATAGTGGATAAAATCTTTTTAAACAATTTCCTTTCGATGGCCATCTTGCTTCTGTATGTAAGATAAGTCTTTCGAATTATTCATCATTTTCTTTACACAGTTGACGGAATAATCTATCATTCAAGGGATGGGACTTTATTTTTTTGATAACATTTATAGCAACACTCATCGATTTGTGAAGTCTTCCGCTAAGTTTTTTGCAACTAAATGTTGACGGTGAATGATGCAATGAAACATTTGGTGCCACATATTTCAATCTTGATACAAAGCCACGTGTCGATCAACCATAGACGGTGCTCCATCAGTAGCACAAGCAATCACATTAATAACAGGAATATTTTTTTCGGCGAAAAAGTTTTCGATTTGAAATACTAATGCACCAGTCGTGTTAGTGGTAAGTAATTTTGCAAATAACATTTCTTCAATAATTTATTCATTCTTCACAAATCGTACATAAGCAAGTAGTAGAGATTCATTATCACGTAGAGTACTCTCATCCAATTGCAAGGAAAATTCGTTGGACTGTAGTTCATAACATAGTTGAATTTCGATATCACTTGCTATCTCATCAATTCTTTTTGAAACTGTATCATTGCTCAATGGGATTGAAGAAGGAATCTCTTGCTGGTTTTGTCCGATCATATTATTAATGAATTCACGTATAGCCGGTAGGATTAATTTTTCTCCGTAGATATGTGGTTCACCACATTTTGCAATTTCATAAGATGCCATTAGTCCTTTATCATTCCGACTTGAAATCTTCTTAAAAACAGTACTGATTACGGCTTTCAAATGTTTTCTTAAGTCCTTGAAAGTACAATATGTCTTTATTTTTCTTGTCGGGATGTTCCTTTAAAAAGGGTTGACTTAACCGTGATGGTTTCATGGCCTCGTTAGAAAATGCGTGTTGACAAAGTAAACACATTGGCAATTGTTGATTTGTATTAGATGGAACAAAACCAAATTTTAAATAGTCAATAGAATACTGTCGGCACCTTTTTCTGTTTGGATGACATCTTGAAATAGGTAAGGACCAAATAATGAAGAAATAATTTGAATACAGAAGAACTCGGATACAATAACGTTGAAAAATGAACGCGACAGCCCCAACGAACTGACAGAGATTAACCTAATCTCCTAATATGTGTAGCTACCGAAGCGAAGCGAACTAATCCGAACTAACGCGGACCAATCCGAAGTCCGACATCGGGCGCGACTGCGCGAGCCAACACCTCTCGTCTGATACTACTGATCTTGCTCCGTATCAACGAATGAACACATACGTAAGAAGTGTCGAGCCTCGGGCGGTACAAAACTTTCACTCGTTGGTGATGTTTAGAACCTTTTTGAATGGGCCTTTTTTGCGCGTAAAAGTGTAGTTTATTAAACAGAACTTAAAAAAATCAAAGCGCCTAAAGAAAGTGTAAAAGGGTATCAGTGAGCAAAGCTTGTGAATGAGCTTATTTTTTCCATATTTATTTATTGTTATTTTATTTTAGATTCAAAGAAAATATATCGAGCATATACAGGAAAACATAGTGTACGTACCATCCTAAGTAATAAGTTCAGAGGCGAAAAATCAAAACATACCTTACATTCACTGTTACTTATACTCGAGACACATATATCAATAATTATCCAGGATGTATGCATCGAGTGGTCATTGACACAATGACCACTCGAACTTTTGCAGCGCCCCCTAAATGTTAAAAATTTAAAAACGCCCCGCCAGACCTCCAAAACGCCCACAAAGGGGCTCTGGCACCCCGGTTAAGAATCACTGATTTAGATGAACAAATAAATATTTTAGTAATGGTCGTTTATCACATTTTAGATATTTATCATTACGAATAGTATATGTCTTTTGATAGCTAGAAAATATCTTGTGAAATAAAATACATATATCTAATAAAGCAAATATTCGAGGATGCCGGTTTACGAACCCGTGACCTGTGGGCCCGTGAGTTAACTGAAGCCTAACCGGAAAACTATAGAATGTATAGATATACATAGTAACGTTTCTTCCTCACGATTCATCATTACTTTTCGGGTTACTGAAAATGTCTATCTCATGAATAAAAGCGCTCGCCTCTGGAATACTCACAAAATTCAAAACAATGTACGTGGGATATTCATTTCCTGGAAAAATGAAAAGCTTGCTCTTCCCGAATACTGTATTGAAGTCGAATGCCCATTCACAGAAATGGGAATTATTTCGCCGAGCTTTGTATTTGTCTAAGTGAACCTTTGTTAAGTTTCCGACAAATGTTTTAATATGGATTCATCACGATTGTCAGCTGCCAGTTTAAAAAAATGATTCACATATCTTTGTCCCTTTCAAGAGCAATAAGTTTTTTCAAAAGACTGTCAAAGAAAATCTTTTCTTTCACGGTCTACTTGCCAACTGCTTAAATTTATTTGACGTATATTCGATGTGGATGGATAGATTCTTGAAATTTTTTTTTTAGTTGTCCCTGTTATTTTTTATCGTGATGGTAGCGTTGAAAGAAGTGAAATAAATGGTTACCCCAGTCATCAAAGCAATGGGATTGTCCTATAACGTCGGCATTACGTTATAATATTTGATTTTGAAATTTCTACTTCCACGGAATTTCAGTAACTTATTGAAATTATTTGCCAAGTAATCTGATTAAATAACTGACTTCATTATATAAAACTGAAGTTATTACAAACACACTGGGCGCTGTATGAATAAATTTAGTTATTTATTTATTTGATTATACGTCCATCTGGACTTTTACTTAGATTTTAGAATATGGTAAATTATAAAGAGCTATCGAAAATTACAAATACGAGAGATACGTAGAGATCCGAAACCATAAATTAATGAACAATGTTTTTCAAACGTTTAACAGTGACATAAAATAGAAAACTAAAACAATATTATAACACTAATCATTAACGCTGGATTATCCACGCTACAATAATACATATTGTAGGATTCATCTAAGTGGTGGTATAAATGACGCTTCACTGTATAAATGGAGTCAGCACATACATCAACAACACCTACAAACCTGTTGCCCGGATCATGCATCATATTGATTAATAAACGGGTCTGATAGTTGGTTGAAAAATCTTACAGTTTGTTTTGTGTTCCCCGTCGGAACATTTAATTTAATAGTGGCGAGTATGGCAGGGCTGTCAATTAGATTGTTAATGACTCTATATAATACAACTAGATCTGACATAAATCAGTCAGACAGCGTAAACAGATGCAGCCGATTCATCAAACTTACATAATTAATATTTTCATTTGTAATTTTGAGTCTAAAATTTATATACCTAAGAAATGTGTTCCGAACCCGTTCTATATTGTTTGAGTGTACTTTATACAAAGGGGATCAAATAGGTGAATTATACTCCACTTGACTTCTAACTAATAAAGTGTAGAGCATTCTCTCACAATCTAAAGACTTGAAATCTATTAAATTTCTACAAAGGAAGCAAAGTCTCTTGTTAGTAATGAATGTCAACTTTTCATTGAATATTACACCTAGATCCCGAATTTGTGACACTGGTGTTAATTTAATATCATTTAATGTATATTAATGTAAGATATGATAATGAGTTTTGGAAAATCGTATTACGTGATATTTCTGAAAGTTCAAAAATAAAGCAGATTGTTCGCACCATTCACGTATAATATAATCGAGTAGCATTCGGTCTTAAATTTTGTCTATTTTTAGCCCTTCGAACAATCCAACAACTAACTTAAGATGAAGGCGATCGCTTTACTGTCGCAACGAAAATTATTACTCGCGATATTTATACAGATGACATCGCTAGCTCTGTTTTAAATGAATAACGAGCTATTCACGGAGCTAAAGAGCTAATCACGCTCTTCAAGTCGGGGTTCCAACTCGCTAAGTGGACATCCAATTCCAAGAAAGTGTTCAATCGGAACTACGTTTATCGCAAAGAGTAGCTTTCGATAATGATGCCGCACTAAAAATCCTTAGGTTGCGCTGGCATCCCTCGGATGACATTTTCGCATTTGAAGTTACCCAAGATAATCGACCTAGTACAAAACGCAAGACTCTTTGACGTGGAGGGTCTCCTAGCGCCAATAACAGTACTGGCTAAGCCTCTAATAAAATAGTTTTGGAATTTAAAAATCGATTAGGATGAAACCCCACCCACAAGTATATCACAACGGTGGCAGCAATTTAACCCACGGAAGAGTGATATCCGCGCATCTGACCACTTATGATAACCTCACCCAGGTGAAATTAATTTGCGCCGAATCAAAGTTAGCACCATTGAAAGTTGTAGCCTTGGCACGCTTAGAGTTATGCGCAGCATTATTGCTATCACAACTGTAATAAAAAGTGGTAGATAATTACTCCACGAAGTATATCATTCAATCAATATTTGCATTTTCGGATTTGACTGCAGTATTGAGCTGGATCCATACATCACTTCACCGCTAGCAAACCTTTGTTGCCAATCGCTTAACCAAAACGAAAATCTGCCCAATACTAATTTTTATCATATAAAAGGGACAGAAAATCCCAATGCCGGCCCAGTTGGTAGAACATCAATTATGGCTGCGCGGACCTCCATGGATTCGGTATCCCGAGGAGTCGTGGCCAATCAAACCTTTCGTCAATGAATCGTCCGAGGAAAATAAAGTATCTTTTGTAACTTATGAATCGTATAAGGAAAATGTAATTTATACAATCTCGCAAAAATTCTCTTC
>JAHDVE020005626.1:0-115855 GCA_022606495.2 Halesus radiatus
CATCTATTGAGGGATTTAGCCGTCACAAGCCTTTCTCATACTAATAAAGTTGGTTGTTTACAGGTGAAATATAATAAAAACAGTCATTATTGAATGAAACACTAGTATATATTGATTAACTTGGCGGGTTTGCGATAAGCCGACGTAGCTTAACGGTAGAGCATCTGACCGGAAATTAGAAAGGTGCAGGTTCGAGTCCTGTCGGCGACATTTTATCTTTTCTCGGAAGGTTTTTTCAATTTGGATGAGTGTTTCAGGCTAATAATTATTGTTTATAAAAAAATATATATATTTATATAATTTTTTTTTATGGATTCTTTTATAATCCTTTATCTATCAAGAGCTTATAAAAATATCTTAGGAATTGTATAATACCCTTCATCTTATCTATCTAACTAGTACTGCGGCGCTGTGGTCTTATTACTATTACCATCTGATGGTTTGATTTTTTTTTTTTTTTACATGAATACCGCACAAGAGTCCCAACTGCTCCCAACCGTCTGGAGCCAGTGAGACTATGGCATTCCCAATTGGGGAATGTTGTGAGGCTGAAGGTATTGGGGAGGGGAAGGAGAAGGGGAAGGGGAAGGGGGAGGTGGGGAAATACCTGACTATTCAGATCTGGTCACCAAACACGGCTAAAAGCCATTTCAAGCAACGTTTGAATTCTGAATGGTGGTCTTTCACCAGGGCGATACTGAGAGTATCTTCCACTCTGGAACGTGCGCAAATATACTATATATTATTTTTAAATTAATTAATTGTGAAACAACACAAATTAATTAAATAAAATTTTACTTGCGCACGCCGGGATTTGAACCCGCGACCTTCGGATTCGTAGTCGAGAGCCTTACCCCTCGACCATGGAGGCCGTCGATTTACTTTACTGAATTTATGTTACATTATTTGTGCTCATTGGGAAAAGATCTTAGCTGGATTAAACACCCTAACTAAGGAAAGGAAAAAGGACAATATATATAAACAATTTACTAAAGTGACTTTCTGTACTTACTGAATAAAATATATTTAATATGTTATTTACTATTTGCTACATCCTTGAATTATATTATATTACCATACTATGTCAATACTACCTTTCCCTTCAGTTTTTGTACAATGGCACTTAATATGAACTTAACTTGTCAATTTGACTGTCCTAAAACAGGATTTGTTCCTAGTTGGGCAGTCAAAGCTTTCTTAAATGTTTTTTGTTAAATAATGTGTGTTTCAAATAAATATTTTTATTAAGATCTGTTCACCAAACATGGCTAAAACCATTTCTAGCTACGTTCGATGTTTTAATATCAAACTAGATATCGTAAGTATTTAGCGAATACATATTAGATTTAATATCTTCCAGAATTATTGGTAATAGATACTTTGACAAATAATTTGGTCGCTTTTCTGGTGGGCTTACAAGTACAAGGTGCATTAACTTCTTGATTCATAAGCGCATATATGTCGTTTTAGAATCACCGTTGCAATATTGTTGCATCCGCTGCCTACGACACGGCATCGCCTTAATACTGCCTTAACCTTATCCGTACCGAGCTCCATAACTACCATCCAAGATGACACGCCATCATTACCGGATGAATAATGGAGTTAAATTTTTTTATTTTTTTATTGAAGTATAAAAAAATCATTGTAAAATGAAACCGAAAAAAACAACAGAAAATAAAAAGATATCAGTCGCATCTGGGACTCAGGACCTCTTTTGACATAAATTGAACTGGTCTCATTATCTAAGTTGGTAAACCGGTTGTCCCGGAAAGACAGAGGTCCTAGGTTCGAGTCCCAGATGCGACTGATATATTTTTTTATTTTCTGTTGTTTTTTTTTCGGTTTCATGTTTCATTTAGGTTATGTTAATATTATCTTCTTCAATGATTAAATAACAGAGTTATTTACGTATTTCTCTATTCAAAATATTGTAAAAAAAATTACAATATCGAAATACGGTGACCTCTTACAAAAATTATAATGAATGAGTCGAAAATACATATTTTAAGAGAAGCTAAAACTGAAGACTTGTATTGGATAAGGTAATAGAGTTATTAAGAAGGCTAGGTAACGTCGAGTGCCATCTCGGATGCGGAAAGGTTACTGCGCGTACAAGCTAGCTCATGCGGTGGAATGCTGCACCGTTAAGTAATTCCGATGCCTCCTTGTATGAACTATTGTGCAATTGCAGCGCATTAAATCAGTATTTTACATGCACCGCTGACCTTACGGAAGAAATCGCAAGTGCGATCTTGGACATAGACGGATGGATAAAACTTTAATTGTATTCAAATTTTCACTCGTTAAAATATTTATGAACGTTTTGTATTTTACTATATTTTGAAACGAACCTATTGAAGCCATGACACGCAGGCAGGTATATACCATAAATTTAAAAAAATACTTATGAAATAAATTATAGTAGGAGCTCAATCAATATTTCAGTCTTCCAGAAGTGATGGAATAGAACGTCTGACTATCCATGTTCATGGTCTCTTGAACATTGAATCCTGAACTCCTGAATCCGGAGGTCGCGTTTTTAAATTCTGGCGTGTGTAAGTAAATTTCATTTGATTAATGTTATTTCACAATTTTTCATTTAAAATCGTATGGTATATAGTATATTTTCGGCACGTTTCATAGTGGTAGATAGTCTCAGTATCGTCCTGGTGAAAGACCACCATTCGGAATCGAAACGTTGCATTGTTTAGCCATGTTTGGTGACCAGATCTGAATAGCCAGGTACTTCCCCACTTTCTTCTCCCCCATCTCCTTCCCCACCCCGCTACCTTCAACCTCACAACATACCCCAATTGGAGATGCCATAGTCGCACTCGCTACAGACGGTTGGGAGCAGTTGGGACTCTTGTGCAGTACTCGCATTAAAGAATTTTTTTTTTTTATCGCATTTCACCTTGTAACGTTCTCATTTTATTTATATTTTGATACGACTCTATTTGAAGCCATGATACGCAGGTAGGTACATACAATAAATTTAATATAGTAACGAACCGTTATACGTCCGTTTTTTTATCTTGAATAATTGCCATTCGCTCGTAAATACTTTCACTGCTCAATAAGGATCCATTTCACAGATTCAATTTATATTGTCTTTTTAATTAAAATGGTTCACGGTTTCAAATACGCGATCGTCGGGCAACAACTGACAACCGTCAAACGGCCGGTAATCTGACGAACGTTTATAAAACGGAAAAATCGGGCGGTAGACCAAATATTAGTTAAAAATGTTATCAAGCGTTACGAACGGATGGTTATAAAACCGGCCCAAGAGGGCATCTAGCCATAAATATAAACTATACGTTTGGTTGAGAAATAGTGGAATTGTTTCGAACTTACGATTTATGTGCATCTTGCAAGAAATTTGGGTGAACGCCTTTATAGCAACCCACGGTCATGAATAGATTTCGATGCGAGTAATAAATTACGTGTTCATATCCACAATGATACTAGTACGGATGAAGGAAGGTGATATTATTGTGGACAACGCAATACCATAATAATAATAATAATAATTGGATGATTTGTATAGCGCCTTTGTGAAAAATCATCTTAAAGGCGCTGCACAAATATCACTTCCTATTCTTTATCTAATTATGTACAAACAGATACAGAAAAAACGTTATGTTATATTTATTAAAATATTGGTGGCACAAGAAGAGTCGGTATTTATTGAAATATTTGTAATTTTTAGGACTGGAAAATATTTAAAAATTACCTGAAAAAGCGAAAGAAGTTTTTAATAGATATTAACATTTTTAATAAAAAATAATTACACTTACTTATTTACAGTGTTGCGGGCTGTGGACGCAATTGTGCACCGATGCGTGATTTAAAAAATATATATATTCTGCAAGTGACTTTAGGTAAGCACTAACCGGCTAGCCTAGCTAAGCAATTTACGTGTGCATTTCTTCAATTTATGGATATGATTATCTGAAAAGGTGAGTTTTAAGTTTGGTTCTGAATTCTGTCGAGTCTTTTGATCATTCTTAAGTCATGCAGCAGTTCATTCCAGGCTTCACACCACGGTGTATTCTAAGTTATAGCTTTCTCTATAGGGAACAATAAATGAACAGAGAGTTCAAAATATTTAGAACTTTTAACCGTTTTAGGGGCATTTCAAATGCGGATTTTGAAAATGCTGGAAAGGGGCACAAATGAAAGGCAGAGGGAGAAAAGCAATATTTAACGTGCAGTGGAAAGTCTCTCATTGGGAGAAAAAATAAAATAAAATAAATCTTTCCACTGTTATGTATATTTTACTCCTAGATCTAAAGAAATTCCATCATATCAGTGTACCATAGATTAGCGACCTAGCAACAAGATACAATTTGGCGATTCATTTTAACATCAGTGACTAATGAATATAATTTCGTGGGTTATAAAATAATGTTTTCAATATGAAAATCACAATTTACGCAAGGAACTGATTTTTTTTTACATAAAAAGTAATATCTTCACTAATGAACTGATTTTTTTTTACATAAAAGTAATATCTTCAATAATGAACTGATCTTTTTTAACATAAAAAGTAACATCTTCAGTAATGAACTGATCCTTTTTTACATAAAAAGTAACATCTTCAGTAATGAACTGATCTTTTTTTACATAAAAAGTAACATCTTCAGTAATGAACTGATTTTAAATTAAAATACGATAATAAAAAAAAAATCTACTTATTCATGTTAAATACTATTCAGTACAAATTTGGTGATAGTAAATCCCTTATTTGCTGCGCATCTGGGTAGCTAATAGATTACTAAGGTTTGCACACTCGTACGGTTTACCGCTGAAGCGCCACGAATGTGAGTTCTGTATGAATCATTTCTTAGAACAGAAAATCCTGTAGGTTATGAATTCATAGCGCACATATGGGTTTCACTTCCGACTCGCTCTCTGAATGTAACGCGTTGAATTTTTACCATGTATTTTGAATAGAGCGCTGTTTAATGTGCGGTAGAATTATAATACAAATTTATCTCATTATCTTATCTTTTTTAATGGGATTTCTCTGCGCAAGCGCACTTTAAATGCAACCCCCACTGTTAACGTGGTATAAACGGTGTAAAACTTTGTTTAAAAAAATCTGGTCACTGTTTACGCTATTGCAATAGAAAATTGAATTATTTTTCTACCTTCCCTTAAAATCACCGTTTTATTACAAACGCTGTGAAAATCTATGATAAAATCTACTGGTCGTAACTTGTGGATGTCCTTGGACCTTAATTACGCTTGCAAACTCCAGTAATATCATCAACTCCGCTATCATAATGAACAGATGTAATATTAGGAATAATTAAGACTTCCTTCAAGCACCGGAAACATCAGTCTGAACTGGTAGGTAGAGGTGGACGTAAAGGTAATGTCGCCTGTCTGCATGGCTCACCCAAAGCCGTAGTGAAGTTGAAGTGTCGCAATGCTTTGTCATAATAATCATTGTCTACATTCGATGACTAAGGCGAGGCTAGTGGGGTGACTATTTCAATCTATGAAAACACTATTAAGGTATATTCTTTTCATTTCCCATCACGGTGAAATCGATAACTCGTGGGAGATCCCATGCACAATCTTATGCCCCGAAAGCGAAAAATTCTGTTTACTACCACCTTGAGAATCCCAAGGAAGATACTGTGTTTTTACTTACCACGGCAGAATACGTATTCGCAAAACTTTTTACAATAAACATCATTTCCCAGCCGCCTCGGAGAGCTGAGGGAATTGGGATGTTCATTTTAATGTATTTTATATAAATAAAAATTTACAACATAAAAAAGGGCGGGATAAGGTGTTAACGTTAAGGTAGCAGAGCTGTGTTTTCGATTTATAGCAAAGATCCACGAATCATTAAATGCGTCATTCTTTTACACGCAAGAAATTGGTGAAAAAAAACTATTGGGATCTTGCTATGTCATCGATCATGTGTATAGCTTATATTTTCTTTGAAACTGTAGCAAATATCTACTTTAAGAAATAATATTATTCACTAGCCACATTATTCTTTCAACGCTGTCAATACTCGCGATCAGCCTCGCAGCCCCAAGCAGATAACTTGCGGAATTTCTCCATCAACCGGGCTCCGATTACACGGCATTCTTCCGCACTATTTAAATATTATATTTTCGAATTGTATTTTTTTTTATTTATTGAATAATATTAATTACATACAATGGAGACTTGCAACCGCTAAGCCACTGCAAGTAGCTTGTCAGCAGGACTTTAGTTGAACAATAAATAACAATCTACGTGCATGCATGTTGTAATCAATGTACACAAGTATTGAAAATAAAAAAATTAAATACGAAAACAGCATAATAATTTTGTTATAGAGATACTAGACTCCAATTACATAATATCGATTTAAATAATATTATAAATACATTAAAATATTAGCAAGTATTAAACAAATTAAGAAATAAAAAAACAGTAGAACAGTTTTGTTACAGTTAGGATACCCTGATAAACTTACTTTGAGACAAGGTACTGAGCTGGGTAGGTACTGTGGTCACCCGAGCAGATAATCTTGAATGAATTAAAACCGATTGTTCAATGCAGCCTACAAAAAAAGGTGGGTGCCTACACAATCGGTATGTCGCAGATTCGGTTCAAAGTAATACGGTACATACCGCTAAAGAACGCATCGGCCAAGTTATGCAGTTCTCATACCGTTAAATCACCGTATCATATTATTTGATGACATGAATTTAATTCGATATCGTTACCTAATAAATTATTGTTCTCGTGTAATGCACAGTGTCTGCTTTGAATTTTAATGAAGGGATGGCAGAACAATTTAACAATGATAAGTATTAGTTATGAATAATGATTTGATAATTCAAAATACTATATACAAGAGAGTACAATCGTATACGATTTTTTTTTAAAGTTTTATTTGTGTACCGCGCAGAAGTCCCAATTGTTCAGAGCCAGTGGGACAATGACATTGGGGTGTGTTATGAAGCTGAAGGGAACGGGCAGGGGAAGGGGATAAAAAAGGAAAGATGTGAATGAATTAACATATTTTAGTTGATGTCAACTACTAATAAAATCAATTGAATAATATATATTTTATTTTTATTTTACTGCAAAAAAAGTACCAGATGCTCCCAACCTGGAGCTAGTGAGACTATGGCATCCCCAGTTGGGGTATGTTGTGGGGCTGAAGGTATTGGGGAGGGGAAGGAGAAGGGAAAGAGGAAGGTGGATAAATACCTGGCTATTCAGATCTGGTTACCAAACACGGCTAAAGACATTTTAAACAACGTTTCGATTCTGAATGGTGATCTCTCACCGGGGGCGATACTGACAATTTCTACCACTCTTTTTTTATATGAATACCGCACAAGAGTCCCAACTGCTCCCAACCGTTTGGAGCCAGTGAGACTATAGCATTTCCAATTGGAGAATGTTGTGAGGCTGAAGGTATTGGTGAGGAGAAGAGGAAGGTGGGGAAATACCTGGCTATTCAGATCTGGTCATCAAACACGGCTAAAAGCCATTTCAAACAACGTTTCAATTCTGAATGATGGTCTTTCACCAGGGCGATACTGAGAGTATCTTCCACTCTGGAACGTGCGCAAATATATTGTATGTTATTTTTAAATTAATTAATTGTGATTGTTTCAAAATGTACCTATATAACAAGAGTTTTCAATATAAAAATGGATTTCCTACACAAATGAATATATTGTCAAATCAAACCGTTGTAACATTATAGTTCATTGTAATATATATATATATATATATGTGTCATTGTAATATAATATTAATGGATATGTGGGTTTATTATACGACCATATATTTTTTTAATAATCGTTATAGGGTTAATCAGTTATTCATTTCATAATTTATACCGACTTGATGTGACATTGAATTATCAAAACGATTAGCTGTCGTCCGACATACATTGTACAGTTAGTGAGGAACATAATATGCGACCAGTTAGCAGTTAACCTTTAAATTGAACCAGTTATTTACGGAGAAACTGGGTTAAAGTCTGTCGAACTAACCTCCAAATTATTTCATGGATTGTCAACCTGCTATCTTGAGGCGATTGCAAAATTAAAGACGCATTCCAAGCTCTAAATTTAACTTGTTTAAAAAAAAGCTATTTGTAAACTCAAACAGTAGCCGATTTTTTAGCGATATAAATAAATGTATTTCAATTGACTGAATTTAAACGGGCAAAATTATTAAAAAGATCCTACTGTCGATAAATTTTAACTTGTCTTCAATTTATTGTCTAAAGCCTTCGATAGTTGTTTGGTTTCAGTTTTATCCGTATTTTATTTAATGTAAGGTCCGTTATTGCTCCTGTCTTAAAATGTTGCAATTTTTGCACTGTTATTATGAATGTTTTCTTTTTTGTATCGCAGTGTGCATACTGTATAATACGAGTATTTTGTAATTTTATTAGATAAATATGTACCTAAGGATTACTGTAGGAGTAATATTAAGGATAAGCAAGAATTTACGTAATATGTTAAGAATGTATAAATAGTATCCGATGGGTAATCATGGAGCACGAGAAGTAAAAAAGATTTTAATTTATTTTTTATAACTTATTGAAGTTTGTAAACCTCATTGTAATATTTAATCATTGAAGAAGATAATATTAACACATCACAAATGAACCACGAAACCGAAAAAACAACAGAAATTAAAAAGATTTCAGTCGCATCTGGGACTCGAACCCAGGACCTCTACCTATCCGGGGTAACAGCTTAACCAACTTAGCTAATCAGACCAGTTCAATTTACTCCATTTACACCGATATCATACTTCAGTCGCAGATGCGACTGAAATCTTTTTGATTTCTGTTGTTTATTCGGTTTCGTGGTTCATTTGTGATGTGTTAATATTATCTTCTTCAATGATTAAATATTACAATGATGTTTACAAACTTCAATAAGTTATAAAAAATAAATTGAAGTCGTGCTTATATTTAAGTTTTATATTTGTATGAGTATGGCATTGAATCATATTTAATATAGTGTTCGTTATTCCATGGCTAGGAATAATTTTAAACAGTAATACTAGTGCGTGTCGGTAAATATCTTTAACTGGTGAATCCCATAACAATTTGTATCCGTTGAACGCAGACTTATC
Source organism: Halesus radiatus (assembly GCA_022606495.2). Classification (NCBI taxonomy): domain Eukaryota; kingdom Metazoa; phylum Arthropoda; class Insecta; order Trichoptera; family Limnephilidae; genus Halesus; species Halesus radiatus. The sequence goes on from JAHDVE020005626.1 coordinate 9,130, forward strand.
CGATGGACAATGTCAAAACATGCTTTCTTTTCGTGTATATGTAGAATATAAGTAGCTATTTTGAGGAAACTACTTCTGAAAGATATAAACATTTTCCCGTAAATATGTAAACACATCATCTGGTAAGACGGTACAATTGTCAAAAATATAATTTTTCAAAAAACAATAAAGAAAATAGACTAACAGAACATGGTCGAGGGGTGAGGCTCTCCACTACGAATCCGAAGTTCGCGGGTTCAAATCCTGGTGTGTGCAACTAAATTTTATTTAATTGGTTTGTGCTGTTTCACAATTTATTAATTTAAAAATAATATATAGTATATTTGCGCACGTTCCAGATTGGAAGATACTCTTATTATCGCCCTGTTGAAGGAACAAATTTGAAACGTAGCTTGAAATGGCTTTTGGCCGTGTTTGGTGACCAGATCTGAATAGCCATATATTCCCCATCTTCCTCTACCCCTTCTTCTTCCCCTCCCCAATACCTTCAGCCTCACAACATTCTCCAATTGGGGATGCCATAGTCTCACTGGTTCCAGACGGTTGGTAGCAGTTGGGACTCGTATTGTGCGGTATTCGTATGAAAGAAATATAAAAATATGTATAACATAGATTAAATTTACCCTCGTCACACTACGGAAATATTTCTCCTCGGGAGCTCGGCGTTCCAACGGTTAAGGAAACCTTTTTATTCCTAGAATTTCTCCGAATGCTATTTTCGAGGCAACCCACTTTTTATTCTGACCAAATGATGGTGTTATAATGATTGTTTTATTTCACTTACTGTAAAAAAGTTTGCTGTTTATATTGGAATTAGGAATGATTTTAAATATTATTACTTAAAAGTACATAACAGAACACTCTTACATTGTATAGAAACTTGGGTTAAATGGAGTGTTTTTTTTTTTATTTGGTGGTTTTGATTAAAATAAGGGGTCAATCGAGTGATATTAACATGCTTCTAATAACTAATATTGATTAAAATTGTATTCTGATCCAGAATCCTTTTCATGTGAATATCGCAGAAGTATCTGAAGCCAGTGGGACTATGCATCCGCAATTGAGATATATTGTTATATATTATAGCCAGAGGGAAGTGAGAAGGGAAAAGAGATGAGGAAGAAAAAGACAAAGGTTGGGAATTAACTGGCTATTCTGATCTGGTCAATAAACACGGCTAAAGCCATTTCAAGCAACGTTTCGATGACGAATGGTGGTTTTGTGGAATCAGAGTTTCTATCGCTCTGAAACTTGCTTCGAATTAAGGGCCAGCTCTCAAAAATCGCCCTAAACACCACTTTGCCGGTTGCCAACTCAAGCATTACAAATTTTCTATTTATAAAAATAAACGGGTAGTTGTTAGAAAAATTTATTAGGTTTCAAAAGACAAAAATCCTCAAAATGTAATTAATCTTTAAATTCTATGAAACACACCCCAAAATGTCTTGAAATAGGTGCAATTTGAAAACCATTTATGGCAATTTGAAACTTTTTTATCTAATATTCCCATACGTACTTCATATAGAATTTAAAAGATAACAGTTTTGAGAGTATCATTTTATGAAACCTTTTGTATTTTCCTAAATTATTCTTAATATAGTGTGTAGTTTTGGATGCTGATCAATTACATTGTAAAAGATGCTAATTAAATGAAATTTATTTGCTCACGCCTAGTTTCGAACCCACGACCACGGAGGTCCCGCCCGCGGCATCACCTAACCATCCCACCAGAATGGAAGAAGAGGACTACCTACCTATGCTACCTACGTGCATAATGTTTAAGTCAATGAACACTAGAAATAGCTAGCAGTACCTACTTGTGAAGTAGCATCAGCTCGAGGACGTGTCTGCACTAAAAATGCCCTACTTAAATGGTTAGTCGTTGCCTCTAGATTCAGTAAAGTGTAAATACATTCAACTGGTAAAAGTTCTTAGACGCGCACAGTCTCCTCCGCGATGCGTGCTTGGAATCCTAGCTACTTTGTTCAGAATGTGCAAGTGTTTTCCATTTTTTTTTATTAAAACCGCCGTTTTATGAGTTCAAAAACTAAATCGAGTGTGGGACAGTCATAAGTTTGAGTAGGTCAAGAAAAACAAAGATTCCAATATTTGAAAATCTCCTATTACCATTACAATGAGCTGCAGATGTTTCTTGTGTCATAATGGAAGACTTAGCCAGTCGAGGAATTGAACTTACGACGCCTGAGTAACCGCAGACGCGATGCCAACTCAGCCAATGACTGGTCTGGTTATACAAGGTGATTAAACATGCTTCTATTATTGTGTAACATAATTGTTGTCCCCGATGTGGATGCTACAGTACAATTGTCTGTGATAGAATTGTAATGTAACATAATTGTTGTCCCTGATGTGGATGCTACAGTACAATTGTCTGTGATAGAATTGTAATGTAACATAATTGTTGTCCCTGATGTGGATGCTACAGTACAATTGTCTATGATAGAATTTCATGGGGTGTCGATGGATGGGAGATCCGTCAGAGGCGCCTGGGCAAGATGGCGGTAGACACAACTTGACACGGGCGGGGAGCTCGACGTGGTTTTTGGGAGGAGTTATCTTAAGTGACTGTTTCGTTTGACGCCGGAGAGTGTCTAATTAATTACCCGAAGTGGGTATTTTTTTTTTTGTTTAATGATGGCCAAATGGTAGGTGATGAAACCTAACCGCGCGTACCTTGTGCTTTGGATAGGAATCCCTGCGGAGTAATGTGCGGACACGAGGGGTAGCTCTGCTGCATCGACGACCACACAGGATAAGGTAGCATTCATACATCCTATTGCCTGAACCTCTTCCTTACCTTACCTTAGGGTTTTATTTACTGTATCACAACCTCCCCGCACTTCATCCATCAGACTCACCCACGAATACTGAGATAAAGTCGAACAATAGCAGGAGTTGCTACAATTGGAAAAGTGCATTACCAATTAGTCGTATTGAAAAGCTCAGAGTGTAAGCATCAGTAGTAAATATCAGTATATAAGTTTTTTGTACTTGTTTCGAATATGGGAGTACTAACCAAGGTAAGATTCTACTATGCCGCGCCTATTGTGAATTGCCGAAGATTGTGAACTACCGTGCCAAAAATGTCAACAACTATGTAATATTTAATAATGATTAGTAACTAATAATTTTTAAAGTAAATGACAACCTAATTTGAAACTTACTTAATATTGAGTTTTTCTCTCGTAAAAACTACGCAAATATTGATGTTTTTAATTAATGTCATCCGAGAGAACCAGAATCGCAGTTAAGCAAGAAGTCCATAAGTCCAATGAAAAATATAAGGACTCTTGATTAAAAAGAACGGGATTTGCACTCGATCGTCGGTAGTCTTTTTTACGCATTATCCTTGCAGATTATTTTGATAGGGGGGGGGGGTTATTCCTATACTTTCCTTAAAATAATATATTTTCATATGAAGCGGTAACTTGGTGATGTGACATTATAATTTAAAAAATATAACAATAACTTTGTTTACATCACTTTTATTTTATACTTTTGCCTACCGGGTTTCGCTACTACCGTAGCTTCTTCAGGGCAGTATACAACTAAACTATGAACTAGGAACAGGCATTCGACTAGATAACTTGGAAGCGTTAGAAATAAAAAAGCCAAAAACACTAATAGTAGACTCATAAATAATCAAATAAATTTAAATAAAAGTCCAATTCTTAAATTATTCCCAATAAACAAAGTACGCGCACTTCCCGGTCAGGTACCTGCTGATCTCCCACTCGCCTGTTTTAATCAATCTATAACACATGTGAATCCTAGTTCATAGTTTAGTTGTATACAGCCTTGAAGAAGCTACGGTAGTAGCGAAACCCGGTCGGCAAAAGTATAAAATAAAAGTGATGTAAGCAAAGTCATTGTTTTTTTTTTTTAAATATATATTTACTTCTAAAACTATTTAATGTTGAATTATTGAATTATTTAGAATCCCATTTTCCGAATCCGTATTTTATGGCAACTTTTAGAACCGCTGTAATTTTCCAATGTCAGAGAAGTGAATGTGCATCTATTTACAGTTAAATCGATAATCCGAACACCACGCATGCGCCTATTTAAAGACGCGATCAGATTGGTTGATATATAAGAATAATTCCTTGAAGGAACACAGAACAAAACAACACAACATTCTCTTTCGTTCACATACAAATTATACGAGATATCTTCTTCTGTTGAAGTAGAAGAGCATTGATTATCAATTGAACGCGATGTCTTTGGCTTTATAAACAATGAGAGTTTTTTTTTCTATATGCAAAAAGTCCCGATAAACTGATTTTTTATAGTTTGTCTAACGGGAGCTTGTTATTCAAAACGTTATAGTAAATTTACAGCTAAGGTTACAAAATATATATATAAAAATCAATGTAAGTTTGTTTGTTTGTTTGTCATCGATTTTCTCAAAAATTACTAGACCGGTTTTGCTAAAAATAGCACAGTTTGTTTTTATTAGTGCCAAATGAAATCCAATACGTAAAACTGTTGGAATAACGTTTTAAAATTAGTATGAAAAACATTGAACCCGCCATGTTTTATTTAGGTTAGCCCATGGATATAACACCCTGGTTAGCCACAGATTTCATATTCAAAAGAAGGAGGTTTTTTTTGGGAAGCTTTATTTTCTGTGTCTTTCTGTTTCAAAATGTTAGTAATATTGTCTCAATAAATAAACAGATTGGTAGCTACTTACTTATGAAAAGTGTCGACCGCTTGCTCGTGTAGGATATGTAATACCTACGCACGATTGTTTGTAATTTCCTCGGTACGACGTGCGTGGAGCTGGAATAACAATATCCCTGTGTCTGGGAATGCCATTCCCTATACGTGACACATATATTTAGTGCCACTATTTCATTGTGATTGATTTATGTCACTGGGGTTCCATTATGCAGCGGGCAATTTGTGGAAAACTAGAGGGCTTCCTACCACGGCCATATCGCTAATGAAGCAATATCGGTAGGATAAACCTATGCTACTGCTACACGATTGCTCAACCTTCCAACTCCGAACGTTTGCGCGTTCGTGTGTAGAGATAGTTCGTGCGCGTTGCGTCAACGCTGACTCGAGTTCGGCTAGTTAGCCGTGATTTCTCCGGCGGCGAACTATTTCGCCCAACGCGGACGAACCATTCCTCTACACGGGCAATCAGTATGCGCCTGACTGCAAAGTGACTGAAATATAATTGTATTGACGAAAAAAGAATAATGGACTGTAGTTACCATCCAGTATCTTCATTTTTGCTAACTTTTATTTATTTTGCATTACTATATTATTTATTTATTGATAGGGAGATGGTTTCCATGTCTCCCGTGATCACTCAGGCCATGAGGCCATAGTGCTATCTCCCATTTTACATTACTCCTTTGACAGTAAACCGGTCCCTTTGATAAAGTTCACCAGGGTTATCATTGGATATTCGGCTATGTCTCGTGGTTCCACAATTTGCCTTCCCAGGTAGCTGAGCCTTCTTCCTATCAGGGCAGAACATTGCCACCATTGGTGAAATAAGGTATCTTCATATTTCCTGCATTTATTGGTGTTTTCCACTCCCAATAGCTGCATGTGTCTCCTATATACTCTATATACTTCTACATAATAATTTTAGGCACTGGTAGGATACACCGCGGACGCAGCTATCACTACGACGTCTTTCATTATAATCAGAGTTCGGAGTTCTGAGTTGGAACGTTGGAACGTTGGATGACTATGTGGTAACAGCATTAGCTATCGCAGTTTGTCTATAGATGTTCGGAGCATGACCGACGATAGATAAATCAATCAATTTCGGGGAAAAAATGCTTTACGATGGCAACACTGGCAAAGGCATCAAATATTAGCCGGAATGATTATTGACATTTACACAAGCTCATCTATGGGATGAACAGGCTCGGTAAACTAACGATATTGTTATCGATGTCAACTGTCGACTAATCACCAATATTGTTGATTAAAGATTTTTATCGTGTCGTTACATGTTGGCTGTCATACAAGGGCCCCTGGAACGGGGTTAAGATTGACGTATTTCAGCATGACCCTCTTCGTAAGTGAATGTGTGTTTGAAGGGTGAATGAAGACAGTCCCGTGGCATTGATATCTACTTCTTAAAATCGTTTCATCATCTGCAATAGAGATGCACCTGGGTTTCGGGGAAGAAATGAGTTATGGCGAAGTTTTTTGTTTGTTATGTTCATTGTATACAATGGCGTGAACTGAGTTTTTAATCGGGATAGGCAGTAGGAAAAACAACTAATTAATCGATATGACTAGGCTACTACTGTAGCCGATATTGGTTGGGATTACCTACCACATCAAATATCCAGAAAACCGCTTAATTAATGCATATTACAAGCCAATTACTGGATAAATAAAATTATCTTTTTTTCGACCGCACAATTGCATGAACGAAAGCTAACAGCATAGGATAATCATATCGTTATGAAATTTCTTCTAATTAATAGAGGTACCGACAGATGGCAGTGATTTCTACATTTAACACAAACGAGTCTTCCCTTGTATGCGCATTGCGCACACATGTTTTTTTTTTTATTTAAAAAAAAAATATTAATTTATATTTTTATATGAGTAAGTATAATATATTAACTCTAATTGTATAAAATATAAACAAGTGACAATTATAGTATTAGATTCACTGGCCTTCGTCATATATTTTCTATGGGGCATCCCTGACTTCTTTTTCCATCCCCTTTCCAGTTGCCAGCCATATATTCTCTTTAGCGCCCTTTAGTCTTGTTCAATGCATTTACTTCAGCCCTGCCTTTCTTTCTAGTTAATACTAATTCTAAATACTTAACCTAACCTTACCTTTAAATCGGCCAAAAATTTATCTTAAAGCTAATGTTGATAGAATCGCCTACGTGAAAGGGTAATTATATGAGTAGGCATCGAATTCCTGTATGGGTGTTTAACTTACTTTATTACTTAGTGTATCAAATTAATCGATCAGACGCATAACACGTTTTTACCAACTTCCAACATCAGATAATACGTAAAGGCCACTGCCCGAATATTGATAAAAACGGTCGATGTGTTTAAAAAAATCACAATGTCAAATACCATGTATTTTGTAAAGTATTCTTTTCACAAATAATGTAGAAAATAATTATATACATGCAGTTCAATAGGTTAAATCGGCGACCTTTCAGGTGATAATTCAACCAGGTAATCGAATACTGCTGACCTTTCAAAGTAAACTGTACATTGTTTGATAAATGATATTTTTTGTTTACCTGAAACTAGGATAAGTTACGACATGTTACGATTTAGAACCCTTAAAAAACCAACTATTTTTATTTTACCCTTGATAATTTTTTTTTATATGAATACCGCACAAGAGTCCCAACCGTCTGGAGCCAGTGAGACTATGGCATTCCCGATTGGGGAACGTTATGAGGCTGAAATTATTGGGGAGGGGAAGGATAAGGAGAAGAGGGAGGTGGTGAAATACCTGGCTATTCAGATCTGGTCACCAAACACGGCTAAAAGCCATTTCAAACAACGTTTCCATTCTGAATGGTGGTCTTTCACCAGGGCGATACTGAGAGTATCTTCCACTCTGGAACGTGCGCAAATATACTATATATTATTTTTAAATGAATTAATTGTGAAACAACACAAATTAATTAAATAAAATTTACTTGCGCACGCCGGGATTTGAACCCGCGACCTTCGGATTCCTAGTCGAGAGCCTTACCCCTCGACCATGGAGGCTGTCCAGATAATAGTAATAATAATTAGATGATTTGTATAGCGCCGTTTTTGTGAAAAATCACTTCAAGGGAGCTGTACAAATATTACTTCCTATTCTTTATCTAATTACGTACAAACAGATACTAAAAAAACATCCTTACCTGGCAGGTCACTTCAGATAAACACAGTTTCATTAGAAAATTTAGAAAATTATGTTTTGATTTTTGCAGTTGCTATTTTATCGTCCTTTTTTATTGTTACATTTATTAGAAGATTGGTGGCACAAGAAGAGTTGGTATTTATTTGAAATATTTATAATTTTTAGGACTAGAGAATAATTTATAAAATGATCTTAAAAGCGTAAGAAGTTTTTAATAAATATTAACTTTTTTTTTTTTTTACACATTTGGTTATTTACAGTATTACCTTTATTCTAGCCACGTGATTCTTGGAAAATTATCACGAAATCTGTGACTATCAAAGATCTAATCAAGTGCAAATATTAAATGCGAGGGTTTATCTGATTATATACAAACAGATTCAGAAACACTTACCTGGCAGGACACCCCAGATTAACACGTTATATTATAATTTTTTAGCTTGGAAAGATCTGATTTTGCACGCATAGGGTAAAATATCAGAGAACTCCGTTCATTATATTCTCAATTTATAATTTTTAGAAGGTTGGAAGCAAAAAAACAGTTTGTATTTATTTGAAATATTAATATTTTTTTGATCGACCTTGGGACTGGAGAACAGATTTTTAAAATGAACAAAAAAAAACCAAAAAAATTGTCGTCTGGTTTAACTAAAGTTATCAATATTAATTATTTATATTTACAAATATTTATAATGTCGCGAACTACGAAAAGATTTTAATTTTTCTACAAATTACTAGCCGGCTAGCTTCGCTATATAAATTGGATTTGCAACTGTACCATTCATGGATATGGCTTCCTGAAGAGACGTGTTTTAATCTTCCCTCTGAATTCTGAAGTCTTTAATCAATCTTAAATCGTGTGGCAGTTTATTCCAGGCTTTGAGGCCTAACACGCTGAAAGCACGCTCACAGGGTATCTGGCGTGCGCTTTGGTTCCTTCAACCTTTCGATAGCTGATGACGTCGCTGATCTCAGAGTTGACGTTCGTTATTTTTTCTGCAACACAACCAACTATCAGTCTCATTCATTAACCAATAGGATGTATGATCTGGGCAACAAGTTTGAAGGTATTGTTGATGTATTTGTGGACTCCATTTATACAGTAAGGCGTCATCTATACAAACACTTTGATTAATCCTACAATATGTAGTATTAAAGCTTGGGTGATGTAGCGTTAATGGTTTGTGTTATTATACTGTTTTAGTTTTCTTTTTTATATCACTGTTAAACGTTTAAAAAAATTGAAATCTCTATGTACTTGTAATCTTTGAAAGTTCTTTATATTATGTTCTAAAATCCATATAGAAGCCCAGATGATCGTATAATCAAATAAATTATAAAGTATATATTTAACAAAAAACATATTATAGGATATCGCTTAGAGAAGCGTATTTCTGGTAGAATTAAATCATACATTCCGTATACATTTTTCAAAGAATTTAGTCGCTGATGTGGACGGATTTTTAAACTTCACAATGCAACCATTCCATCGTGAAGACCTAACTCTTTTCCTAAATTACAGACGTCAATAAAATACAATAATACAAAACAAAGGGGCGTTATCGTACATATTTGTGTGTGCACACACAGTGTTTTTGCTTTTCATTACCGATGGAAAGCATCCAATTTATTTTATTACTATTTTTTTTATTTCCAAGTATTAACAGTATAGCTGTAATTATTGTTATGCACAAACTATTGAAAAATTCACCATTTGCATCCGGGTATTGATCGAAGGTATACCTGCCAGTATGGCCTTCATGGCAGAAGCAGTTTAAGTATGCCTAGAATCTACCTTAACACTTGACCATAGAAAAACTGTACCGTGAGTCAATTAGCATATTATGTAGATCGGTGGTTGACTCACATTTTCTCAGATATTTCCATGTTGTGCAGTAAAAAAAGAACGGCCCGATGTCGACATGACGCCGGTTAGACCTTGGGGGAGGACACTGGTAGAAATGTATTCTCGCGTGTATCGTGTGAAGAATTCATTGGAAATACCTAAGTCTTAAACATATGGAAAGCAAAAATACGCTTATGTTAAAGTATAACTTTTTCAATGTACATATAACGTGACTTTTACTGTAGATTCATTACAACGCAATGCTATTGTAATTATAATACAGAAAAGTTTTGATAAGTTTATACAAAATAATTCACGGTCATCTAGATACTAGAATCACATCATCATTCCACTTGAATACTTTCAAATATATTGCCTACTTTAGTCCTCTGACTCAAATATATCGACCATATAATAATAAAAGATTTCAGTCGCATCTGGGACTCGAACCCAGGACCTCAGCCTATCCGGGGCAACCGCTTAACCATCTTAGCTAATGAAACCAGTTCAATTTACGCCATCTACACCGATGTCATACTTCAAGTTCAAGACTTGTTAATATTATCCTATAATATAAAATATATATTTAATATTATTATTTGGTACATGACACATAAAACAAAAATTAAAATAAAAAAATAATTACATGAAAACAAAGCCTTTAAGATGCTGCGGCATTTAAATTGGGAGGGGGCAATATTTTTCTCCAGTATGCGTCGATGCTGGAGGCTGGACTGAGGCGGACCTCCATGATGAGGATATTTCCAGAGTTGTTTATTCTTTCCCTCATTCCAGCCACCCTGGATCTTATAAGGAATGCAAAATCTGAAACTCGTCCCTCCGAGAACATACTGGAAGTGCGGCAGTATCTAGGTAGGCCAAACATTATACGGAATGATGTTATGTCCAATTTTAATAGAACTGGAACATATTGTGTGAGGGATTATTAAAAATGTTTTGTGTCGAAAAATAGTTGTATAATCTAATATGTTATCCTAATTTTTACGTTATGTAAATTTTTCTATGGTAATTTTAAATACGATTAACGTAGTTACTACATGCACGAGTCGTTGAACATATTCCAAGTTGCTTGGCCTCCTTGGGATTCACAGGAGGCAACCAAATACACTATAACCATTCCAATACAAATGAACTCGGTCCTTTATCTCATACCGCCCTGGGAACTCTGTGTTACACATTAGGTACTAGTTTTATTATCAAAAGGTTCAAGTTATCCATCTGCAATCGCGTGAGATACGGTATCTGAATATGTATCTTGAATTTGATATAAAAATTAGGAAAGTACGTTGTATGTTTTTTTTTTATATGAATACCCCCCAATAGTCCCAACTGCTCCGTCTGTTAATTCAATCGTCTGGATCCAGTGAGACTATGGCATCCCCAATTGGGCAATGTTGTATGGCTGAAGGTATCGAGGAGGGGAAGGAGAAAGGGAAGTGGAAGGTGGGGAAAAGCCATTTCAAGCAACGTTTCAATTCTGAATGGTGGTCTTTCACCAGGGCGAAGCTGAGAGTATCTTCCACTCTGTAACGTGAGCAAATATACTACATATTATTTTAAATGAATTAATTGTGGAACAGCACAAATTAATTAAATAAAATTTATTTGCGCACGCCGGGATTTGAACCCGCGACCTTCGGATTCGTAGTCGAGAGCCTTACCCCTCGACCATGGAGGCCGTCAGATGTATATCATGTAATGAGACAACGAGTCTCTTTAATGCATTTTTAAATTTCTAAAAAAAATCATGTTTGACAATGCCTTCGGAAGGCGGAAAAACTGTCATACGTAATATATTAGATAGTGTTGCTTCCTCTAGTTGAATCCTAAACGAATCGAACAGCTAATTTAGTAGTTCTTCGTCAAGTGACCATATATTGTGCATTTGGGCAGTTGGCTGTAAGTTTTAAATGTAAGTCATTAATTATAAATCATAGCTGTAAGTTATTAGTTACAAGTCTAAGTTATGGGTTAAATAAATTACTTGTAAAGCGCCCTTGAGGTGATTTTCCCACGAAAACGAATAGTAATCCAATCATCATTATTATTATTACATAACAACAAAAACTTGGTTTTTGTCACATTTCGAAGATCGACAAATACAAGGTTATCCAATTGATAATAAGGAACTCCAGTCCATTTATTTAAAAGTTCATTTTCATAGTAAAAAATCATTATTATAGCAAAAATTTCAAAGTGTTCTAAAACGCACGAAACGTATGGGGTGTTGGGAATTACGTCACACCGGATGAATTTACACGGATAGAATTTACGCGTAAACATCGGCGTGACGTCAGAAACCACCGAGTGATACCAACCAAGCAGGGCGTTTTTTTTTATGAAATGCTCTTTTATTTATTTTCACACAATATTATTTTTATAAATTCTACATATGTATATAATAAAAGAGTTAAAAAAATATTCTTTGTTTTCACCACTTTATATTATTCCTTATTTCCTTTTATTCCTGATTAAAAGAAACCATCGCTTTCGAAACATGTAGATAGATATCTATGTATATTTGTAGAGTGGTTAAAACAGAGTATATTTTTTAAATTCATTTATGACGTCACAATGTGAATACAAGTTTTTGAAAAAATCGTTTTAAGTTTAAGTTTAAGTTTTATCGATTGAAAAAATTATATGTAATAAAACTTATATGTTTAGAATCGGCATTTGTTGATCTATATGAAAATAAACATATATGTGTATGTATATAATATACATTTAATTCATAATATTATTCCCTTATTCAGGAGAAAATTATTGATAACTAACTATCACGCCGTTTCACCACAGAAAGTTTATTTATTTTATTTTAAAATTAGGCAGAAAGGACGGACCGCCAAACTACTATATCTTGGCTTACACTTCTTGATTCATTCACATTCATACATCGTCTCATACATTATCTTCTATTATTCCGGCTTATTATTAAAATTACTGATAATTTTTTGAAAATTAAAGATGATGTCTTAGAACAATGCCGGAATATGTGGCATTGAATTCTCTCTGAATATCCCTGCATAAAATGGTTAAATGGTTTATTACGTAAATACAAATTATAATAATAGAACAGTTTCAAAATTCAATAACGTAAATACGTAAAAATGCATTAAAAATAGATTTGCATCCCAAAACGAAACAGTTGAAAATTATGCAATAATTGCATTGTTCTCGATTAGCATACAGCCAGCAGCAGGATGAAATCATAAATTCCTTTCTGCAATCCAATGCTATTATTATAACCAACAACTCGTTATAAATTCTTTTACGATTTATCACCGCCAAATCAGATCAGGTACGGTTTATTTGTCTTTTAATGTGCGTCATTGAAGAAAACTTAATTGACCTAAACATTTTTAGTAAAGTTAGCCTCTCAGAAGCTGGGCGTATTGTACAGAGCCCGCAGATACTGCAGATAGTACACAACTGCTGACCCTGTACAAATCGCAAGTGCGCCCCACTGTAGAATTTGGCAGCCACCTCTGGTCGGGAGTCCCAAAATATCTGAAAAAAACCCTTGACTCTGTGCAGAAACGGGCGGTTCGTTTGATAGATTCGCCTTGTTTTACCGGTATTTTAATGGAAGATGCTCTGAGGAACTAGCGTCATTGATCCCTTCGGCACCGGTGCATAGTCGGGAAACACGCCAAACGCGTACCCAACATTTGCACACAGTCGACATTTGTCACATAAGAACGGGTAGCTTTTACGACTCGTTCCTGTGTTCAACAGCTCGGCTGTGGAATGATCTACCGGCGTCTGTGTTTCTATCTTCTAAAAGATCCTCCACACAGCATCCCCAAAGATGATATAGGCCTTGAGGGAAATTATTTTCTTCAGGGTCTCCTGTGTGGAGTTACCGTAAAAAAAAATCATTATCTAATAAATTTCACTATATCAGTCACCAAAATTTGATGAAAATGCAGAGGGTATCAAATAATGGGACCCGTTTAAAATGACTGTCATTCTTCAAAGCGTTTTCTTGCGAAATCATACGATCAGTTGCGGTTCGTGGCCTATGACATTAGGAGTCCAATCGAAGAAAAAAAAATGGAAAAAAATCGTATATCCTATGTTGGCCTCTTAATTATCGTGTTTTTCCTTAGAATTTTAATACTGGACCAGAGATTAGCGACCTAACAACAAGATACAATTCGGCGATTCATTAAAACGTATGTGACTAATGAATATAATGGTAATTTACATGTTACAAAAAAAAATCTTCATAAACTGTATAATTTTTTTTTTGTCAAATTTATTTAATTTATAACAATAACTTCTAAACAGCTTCTTATACTGATGATAAATTATTTTTTTATACTTTAAATGACAAGGATATAAATGATATTTTAAATACTTCGGGGTCTATAAATTAAATCGCAACGATTGTAAATTTTTCTATGCAGGAAATAATTTTTAATACTAGAGTTAAGGAAAACCTAAGGTGTTTTAGTAAAAGTAATTATTCTGAATTTCGCCAAACATCTTTTGGAAACAAGTCATTCTTATGACATAAATAAAGGTTTCGATTTTTACTAATATTATCTAATTATTAACTGGTTTATAATTAGAGAGGTTTGATATTTATAAAATTTTAAAAAATGTTAATAGTCAATTAAATATTATTGATAATCGAAAAAAAATTCAATAGTTTTCTCTTAAATTCATTTTCACATTATTAACTGCATTTATTATATTATTAATATAAATTTTAATAATAATAACCATTATTTTTTTATTTCTTATTTCTTATATTAATAATACAATTTTTTTATCCAATATTTTTTTTTTTTTTTTTTCAAATTATTTTTATAATTTTTAATAATTAATTACCTATTTTCATCATTTATTTTTAATTTTTATTTGTGTATTTAATCTGTTCTATTTTCTTATTATTTGACTATACTTGTCATTATTTTAAGTAGGTATATTGCTTGTCCTGATGAGGGGAGCTTTTCTTCTAGAACATGTAGATATTTACGTATTTAACGGCCTCCATGATCGAGGGTTAAGGCTCTCGACTACGAATCCGAAGGTCTCGGGTTCAAATCCCGGCGTGCCCAAGTAAATTTTATTTAATTAATTTGTGTTGTTTCACAATTAATTCATTTAAAAATTATATATAGTATATTTGCGAACATTCCAGAGTGGAAGATACATCCCCAATTGGGAATGCCATAGTCTCACTGGCTCCAGACGGTTGGGAGCAGTTGCGACTCTTGTGCGGTATTCATATAAAAAAATAAAAAATAAAATACTTTGGTTTAAACAAAGTTATTGTTATTAATTTTATAAAAAAATTGTTTAAAATATGAAAATCAGAATTTACGGAAGAAACTGATTTTTTTAACATAAAAAGGAAACATCTTCAATAATTAAATGAATTTAATATCACGGGAAAAAATCTATTGATTTATTCAACGAACTATTCTGTACAAATTTGTTTTTAACTAAACAAATCCCAAAGTCGCTGCGCACCCAGGCAACTAACAGATTCCTAAAGGTTTGGACGCTTCAACGTTTTGCCACTAGAGCGCTACTAGGGCTTATATGAACTATTTATTAGAATCAATAGTCCCATAGACGCTGAATTCAAAACGCACGTATGGAATTCATTTCCCACTCACTCTCAAACAGTATTAATTAATGCGGACGGTTCGATTTTTTAGCACGGAATTTGAAAAGCATGCTGTTTTAAAGTGTGGTAAAAATATAGTACAGGTTTGCTGTACTGTAATATCATCTTTATGGGAGTCGACAACACACTTTAGAGAAAACAGTTTAACCCCTCTAGTCTTTTGACAAGATATTTCTTCCAGCCCGAAACGGACTCGTAAAAGACATGTTTTCTCATCTTGTACTATAGTAATGTATATGATTTAAACTATGTTAGAAAAAGGAAAAACACGCTTTTTATTGCCATTTAAAAGTTTACCGTACACGTTTAAGAAAAATGATCATATTATCAAAAAGATTGGAAGAGTTAATATTATTTTCAATTTATTTTTAATAACTTATTGAAGTTTATAAACCTCATTGTAATATTTAATCATTGAAGAAAATAATATTAACACAACTTTAATGAAACACGAAACCTGAAAAAAAACCTCGTATAAATAAAAATTTAATAGTTATATCCGAGACTCTATCCAAATTGCTATTGTGTTCGGAAAGAACTTTGTGATCATCATAAAGATAGCAGCCAATAATATGGGTTTTAAAATGGAGGATAATATTGACAAGTCTTTAATTTGATGTATGATATCGATGGAGATGCCGTAAATTGTACTGGTCTCATTAGTTTAGTCGGTAAAGCGGCTGTCCCTGTAAGACAGAGGTCCTGGGTTCGAGTCCCAGATGCGACTGACATCTTTTTATTTTCTGTTGTTTTTTTCGGTTTCGCGTTTCATTTAGGATATGTTAATGTTATCTTCTTCAACGATTAATATTTTTTTTGTGTTTAGAGAAAAGCGTCCTCAAGCTAAAACAACAATAATTTGCACTATGTGCTTTACTGTTACTGAATTTAACATGTTTGAACTCTGCCAAAACTTTCATACCACATAATTAAAAGTTAAACTAAGATTACCATTATTAGAATCGAACCTACGTGACAAGAGACTACTTGTTATTCGCCAGTTAACCAAGTACCGAATAACTTTCTTCCGTTTAAGAACTTCGTGATTTGCATTCCGTTAACATTGAAAATGGCCGCCGGACCAACAAAAACCCGCACTGTTTTAAATGCTATGCTAGTCAGGTTCGAATTATCAAGTCACTATTATTTATTCTGTGTACAATATGTGTATATTTTACAGCTATAAGGTGAATGCACTTCACTCATTCAGTAAGTCAGATTTGTGTACGGGGTTAAGTCCTTATAAGTTTTTCACCGAGCACTTGAAATGTTAAAGCTCTATTTTTGGTTCTCATCAAATATTTAATGTCTGCTAAGACAAGACGAAACCTAAGTTCCTAATAAATAATTCAGAAGTATAAAGATCCCGTTTGTAGCGTCAAATACTTGGGATGTATTATCACAGACGACTTGAAGGAATTGAGGATATCAAGGCGTGTTTACCTTTGCAGCACAAACGTCAAAAGAATGCTGTTTAACACATCTCTGTATACGTCGGAACTGTGGGTGGATTATACTGCATCCCAATGGCAAAAGATAAAAGTCACCTACAATAATGCATATCGCCAACTATTCCGTCTACCAAGATACTGCAGCGCTACAGAAATGTTCCTGGAAGACGAGTGCACTCTTTCAGGGCACTTCTCCGCCATCGCATGCGAAGCCTATGGTGCAGAGTACGCCAATCCACGAATACCATCATTACTGCTACGGCTACATGGATGGAGTCTCCCTTGATGGCCCTTTGGAGACGGGAAACCATCAAATATCCACAATAATCTTGTTAATTTTTCTTTTCTCTCTTAGTGAATGAACATATTTTGCATATTTTACTGAGTATTATTTTTCTATGTGTTTCTTTTCTTTTTTCTTCCTCTTATTTAACGTATCTATTGTTATTTATTTGTTTATATTATTATCACTTATGGAACGTATTGCATTGCACTATCCCCTGCGTACCTTCTGGAATAAAGAACTATTATTATTTTTATAAAAGAATCAATAATGCGTTTGTCTTATTTTTAGACAGTTAAATGGATCTTTCACAACATTTCATATCTTTGACCGGGTTCGACACCGAGTACTTAATAAACTGCCTTCTTACAGACTTCCCGCATCCTTGTATACGTGGATTTTTTTAAGGGAGCGATCGATTCGGACAGTTGCTGACGGTTTCATCTCTTCCCCAAACTCAATAAATTCTGGCGTCCCACAGAGATCAGTTCCGACTCCGACTTAGTTTTTGTTGCACGTCAATGACCTTTTGACATGTACACCAATTCATTATTACGCGGATGACAGTACAGTCCATGACAGCTTTTTGTTTAACAAGCCCACAAAGGGCATACAAACTCCAACGGCTCGGAGGGCTTTGAAGCAGAGAATGGACAGTTACCTCGAGGGGGTTTCCTCTTAGTGTGAGAATAACCTCTTCGAATTTAATGTTTCAAAGATCCAATCATGTCTGATTACGTCTAAAAGTGATTGAAATAATAATCTAGTCTCCTTTAAAAGGAGCAATCTTCCCAACAAGCCCTCCATTGATTTGCTTGGTCTAACCCTAAGTGACCAGCTCAGGTATGGAGGTTCCATCAAAGACAGATTAAATTTCGCCTCTCAGAAGCTGGGCGTACTATACAGAGCCCACAGATACTTCAATAGTACACAACTGCTGACCCTGTACAAATCGCAAGTTCGCCCCACCATCGAATTTTGTAGCCACCTCTGGTCGAGAGCCCCAAAACATCTGAAAAAAAGCCCGTGACTCTGTCCAGAAACGGGCGGTCCGTTTAATAGATTTGCCTCTCTTAACAAACGGATTGCAATCTTTGTTGGGAATGGTGTCCTTGTTTTACTGGTATTTCAATGGAAGATGCTCCGAGGAACTAGCGTCATTGATCCCTTCGGCACCGGTACGCGGTCGGGAATCAAAACAAACGCGCATTTGTGCATGTTCGACATTTATCACATAAGAACGGGTCGCTTCTACAACTCGTTCTTATATACAACAGCTCGCCTGTGGAACAATCTGCCGGCCTCTGTTTCCTACCTCCCACAACTTGACTCTCTTCAAGACCCAGATTCACTCCTTCCTGCCCTCCAAAAGACTCTTTGCACTGCATCCCAAAGATGTCATAGGACTTGAAGGAAAGTATTTTCCTAAGGTGGGCAGACACATCCGCCGCCAAGACCAGGTCAAACCTCACACTATACATCCCGACACCCCTGCTATATCACTCACCGTAGCGAACCACTTGGGGTGACCTATGGCAGAGGTGTTGGTTATCCAATTAATGGTTCCCGGGAAGGCAGGTTTGAGTATGCCAATAATGTAAGTTGCCAAATTAAACTGATTACTAAGTGATTGATTTTAAATTAAAATATATGTTCTTAAATAATTGACCATGATTAATTATTGAGCTGTTAATTAAAGATATATATGTTACACTACACGCACTTTTTTTACAAAAATCGAGATTACACCACTATCGAGGTCGCCTGTGAGTGTTTTTACATCAGACGGTTCAACACCCGATGAAGTAACACCTTAAATGGCTGCAGATATGTTTAAAATTATTTCAAAACGTCTGATAAATACGGAATAGTAATCAGTTTCTTCTACGTTTGCCAATGGCAAGTCAAATTTTAAAAACATTTTTTTTATTTCTTTTTTTTTATATATTTATTTCTTGCTAAAGCAATCCCGATGAGTTTCAAAACTCATTTTAGGATTCTTCACATTGCGAAAATGTTACAGCGAAAATGAAACATCGGTGGTAGCTTATTAACAGAATCAATTCAGTTTATGTCATCGAAGGTTTTGTAAAGCAAAGTTGATTCCCATATTAAAAATGGCGTTATAATAAATAACGAACCACTTTAAGAGGAACGGCTGCGCGTCCTCTTTCACTAAAAACTTAATTTTGAATTTGAGAACAAAATACCCCTCCAAACTGAATGATTTTAAAAAAATTTAAATTATGAAATATATACCATTAGAGAAATCAATTTTTCATGATTTTAGCGGTAACTTTGAAAATTATTAATGGAATTTCGTTTTTTTTAATTTAGGTATTTGCTATATAAATTTGATTGCATAAAATTTATAAAAACGTCTTTAAAAAAAACGTTTTTTCGGGTCGATAAATTGGTCGTTTTCAATTTCAATTTAAGTCTAAAAAATAATGCTTATTTTAACACTTTATTATTTATTTTTATTTAATATTTTCATAGGAGACGAGGTAAAACTTTTTTTTATGTATCACCATTAGCCCCCAAATAATATGCAAAAGATGCCATTGAAATCGCGAAAAACAGATTTAATTATTGGCCTATATTTCATAATTTAAAACAAACAAAAAATATACTTATAAACAATAATTATTAGCCTGAAACACTCATCCAAATTGAAAAAACTTTCCGAGAAAAGATAAATGTCGTCGACAGGACTCGAACCTGCACCCTTCTGATTGCCGGTCAGATGCTCTACCATTGAGCTACGTCGGCTTATCGCAAACCCGCCAAGTTAATCAATATATACTAATGTTTCATTCAATAATTACTGTTTTTATTATATTTCACTTGTAAACAACCAACTTTATTAGTATGAGAAAGGCTTGTAACGACTAAATCCCTCAATAGATGGCGTCGAGACAAATTATGTCTACATTTTATTGGTGAAAATTGCTTTGACTTGTCAAATATTTATTAATTGATAAACTAAAGTTTTTAAGACAAGATTTTTGTGCATAGCGCAAAGGGTAACAATTATTTTTATAAACAAAAATCTTGTCTTAAAAACTTTAGTTTATCAATTAATAAAAAATATTCTAATCCGTAGTAGATATTTGCAATACCTTTTGATGAAAAAAAAAGATCATTTGATTTGGGTGAGAATTTTGTCCTCAAATTCAAAATTCGGTTTTGTATGAAACAATTCGCGCAGCCGTTTCTCTTAAAGTATTCTTTGATCAAAACCCTTAGCAATTAATGTGATCCATCTGAAGAAGTCACATCACGTCATTCGGAAGAAATCCAGAATTTACCCAACTGAAGGTTCAAAGGCTGCGATGGCTTGTCTATGACCGTTTTAAAAGAATGCCATATTACCACAGAGCAAATATTACATACATATGCCCTAACACGCAAGGGGAAGTAACCTGAGGATTGCTTACAAAAACCGAATATTTTGTTAGAGTATTTAGTTTGACTGTTTTATAAATGTTTTATGCTTTGCTCACGGCAGTCAAAATCACGCGAAACAAACATGGACGGCAGTAAACTAGGCTTGCACCAAAATAAGTGTCACGTGATCTTTGCCTCCACGTTAAGCCAAGTCTATTCATTCTGACGTCAGTGCACATGACCATAAGTAATAGAAACGAGGGAGATGGGTCATGAACCATTATTAGTATGAAACCACAGGCACAAAAGTGTCACTGACGTTGTCCACCCGTGATACTGCCAATCGCGTCTACGCATGGTTGCACCTTTGTTTCTACCTCCACACCAAACGCTTTTTTTGCTCCGCCGCTTTGTTATTCGAACAGTCGACACGCTTCCATGCCATATCTCCGTATGTTTCTATTATCTTTGATTATGATTAATGATTCTAAGTATGTGAGTTCTGGCGGAGAAAAGGTATGTCTAAGAATTTCCATTGGCAAATAAATTCTCTCTTCGAATCGTTGGGCCGCGGAAAACGAGATCACAGAGATTTCAATCATAGAACAAGGGAGAAAGTCAAGCATAGATTAACATACTTAAACCATGGACACTAGCGATGAGTCGTTCTTGAACGAACCGCTCATTTTTGCCGACTCATTTGATGAGCCGTGAGCGTACGACTCGTAAACCGTACCACGGCTCAATTGAACTGTGACTCTTTTTGACATACCTTGGAACCACTTAAGAAAGATTTCTGATTTATCAAAAAAGATATACATACCTCAGATGTTCGATAGTATTCTTACGCATTTCTACGATGACTCATCTATAAATAAGGTCCTTTGTTCTAATTTGTTTATATAAAATCATCGTATACGTGTCTAATTTCTACAAGGCTAAATTATGCTCACGACCGTGGAACTTGTAATTAACATTTGGCGCCATGACACATATTAAAGATTTTATTTTCAAGGATTCACACATTCGTGTCTAGAGATAATAATAATTACCGCATTTATACGCTTGTAGACACTGTACAGTACGTGAACGGCACCTAATGGTCTGGTATTTGGACATTTTATACCTACACCTATACGATGGGCCCTGAGCTGGGAGTCGTATGAACCGGGATATGAGCTCATGAACTGGAAGGCAGCTGTTAATAGGTGCTGGCTCTTAATGAGCCATCGTTCAATTGAGTCGTAATTTTGAGTCGTACTAAAACATTGAGCTGGTACCGTGACTCCCGCTCCTAACAAAATGAGTCATGACCCATCGCTAGTACACTCAATTAAACACTACACGTCCGTCTGTACAGTCTGTAGTACTGTACTGCACAGTAATGTAATGCGATTATTTACGGATTTTTTTATTTTCTTATTACTTATGAGTATGACTTATTTTCTGCACTAGCATTGGCGAACGGGTGGATTTTCCCCAACGAATTTGAATGACGCCCTGTTTAAAGTTTGGTAAAATTATAATACAAGTTAGTTCTCTTTTCTTAACTTTTTTATGGGAGTTCACTGCACAAACGCTCTTTACAGAAAATCGCCAGTGACTAAATATACGCCGCGGGAATGAACAGAGTAGAAAATAGTTAAGAAGAGATTGTGAGGAGACCGTAAAATTGGAAGCGAGGCGGATTTGGCTGGAGTATACGGACCAAACTTTTAGCGGGTTGAACAACTTACCCCGTTTCTGCGCTATGACAGGCGACAGTATAGGACAAACGATGCCATCCTTAAATAAAAATGGAAGAAGATTGAGCGACAGCATAGATGTCTGAGATATTAATCAAAGTTAGGTATTATTCTAATATTATTCCACTAATGATTTGTTGGTCAATTTACATATTTAAATAAAACCTTTATATTTACAGAATAATTATTTTTATTCATAATTTTAATATTAAAAAAAAATGGTAAGTCCTTTGGTTACAAACTTCCTTTCTTGTAAGAATTTAATGTGAAAGATTCGCTTTCTCGAAATTAGACTTTTCACAATCTGAGGAGTGCATCAAATCCTATAAGTTTACAGGGGGGATCTATGCAACAAGATTCTCCATTGCAACAAAGACATAATTTTCCATACTTATATAAGAATCTCAAAATTCTTCCAGTAAGAGCAATTCTGTGGTACAAAATTATTTTTTAGCACATTAATAACCCTATATATAATACAAATGGACTAGAGCACACTTACAATACTCGTCTCAGTTTTAATGAGGAATTAATGGTTCCTAAGCATACAAACAAATATGGACAAATTCGTAGGTGTTTAAATATGTTACCCGCTGAAATAAAAAATAAAAAAATAAAACTTAACAGTTAATAAATATTTTGAAAACTTGGCTAGCTGAAAGAAACTATTTGTATTAGATAATTAGCAAATATTGTTTTATGTACGATTAATTGTTGTCGTTTTTTAATATATTGTTAGAAATATTTTTGAGTAAAATTCTTTATCAATATTTATGCTTTAAGTTTGTTACATATGTATTTATTTTATATGGATATATATATTTTGTAACCTGAACTGTAAATTTAGGATTAAATTTTGAATAACAAGCTCCCTTCATACAAACAACAAAAACGTAATTTTGATGTAAACGTAAACGGACTTTTTACATCATATTATTTGTAAAGTGTTTTAAATTAATATAATTTTTTTTTAAACGATGTCTTGAGAAATGCGAAAGTTAAATAAGAATGTTTATAAATATCTGTTCTTTCAGCGCAGAGCAGAAGGTCCTTGAGTCCTGGGTAATCAACGAAGATAAAAAAAAATTAAACAGAAAACAAAGTAGAATAATTGGTTTTGGTAAATACATAAGAAACGAACAAAACGACTGATGACAGCTCAATGTTTCTTGTGAAACTGCTTTGCATTTTCCTAATTGCAAAATGAAAAAGTCAATGCCATTGAAGTTGAATATCTCGTGGAAATCTCACTCAAAAAAATATTTTTCTATGTTTTTAATCGTTCACAAAACACGATTTCACAATCTCTACTCATAAGACGGCATTTATTTTTCCCGCCGTGTTTTTTTTTTCACAAACATCGCAATACGATTGTGTGCTCGGAATCGTAAACTAATACAGGACTATTATGTTTGAAAAACATTACAATAGCTAATTGTTATCATTCGGTTATTGTGTTTTTTTTTATGATTTGCCTGCATTATAACAAAATTCTTTATGCACATCAAAAAAAAGTTTTTGAAAAGGTACGGTATTATGGAATGTCAGTTTTTGTTCGTCTTTAAACGAGACGACAAAAAACATCTTCGATTTTTCTATTATTGTGTTTTGAAAAGTACGATCTGTAATAATAAATTTATTCTCCCTTTTTCAGTTAGTGGCGCTGTGTAAAGCAGCATCTATGAACAAATAGGTAAAGCAAAAGATTGAGAGATTCAAATAGCTTTTGCAAAAATCCCAGAGATGTCAGCATCATATAACAATCTGTTAAGATTGCCAGCACTATAAAAAAGTTAATGTTGTTTTGAATATTGGTTCCTACATAGAAAAACTTTAATTAGAATATTTTTTCCTAAATGCAAACGATAAACAGAAATAACGCTTGCTTTGGAAAGCGTTAAATTACTTTTTTTATAAATCGTGCCCAGCCGTTGTTTTTCGTATAGTCGGTATACAATTTACGGCCAATCTTGAAAAGAATGATACTGTTACTTATTTCAAAATAAAATAAAAACATCACAATGCATGCTAGTTTAAAAAGTCTTACATTCAAATTAAGTCTCGCCTTCAATTTTTTTTTGTTATTTGAAATTCCGAAACTCCTAATTAATTATTGCCTGCTAACTGCAGATAGGGATTACAATTAAAAAAAAAAGAGATTTTATTTAACATAACTAACTAACCATCACTCCGTTTCTCCGCAGGGGTGAGCAGAGAAGACGGACCGCAAAACTCGGTCTTGGGATATTCTTCTTGCTTCATTCATATTCATACAACATACATGTCATGTTGATGGAAAAAAAAAATATTCTCAAAACAACACTGAGGTTTTAAGTAATTGAAAACTAATTATTCTCATACTCACGACTTTCGTTTTATTTTTATATTTAATTTATTTTTTTTAGTAACTCCACACAGGAGACCCTGAGGGAAATTTTTTTCCTCAAGGTCTATATCATCTTTGGGGATGCTGTGTGGAGAGTGATGATCATATTACTGTACTAACAAACAAAATAAGAAAATTAGCCTATGTGTTCAAGACTCTAAGAAATATGTTGCACCAAGTTACAATAAAAACTGTATATTATGCTCTTGTTCAATCTCTCCTTTCATGTAATATTGTATGTTGGGGTTCGTGTTACAAGACTACCCTAGAGCCCTTAAATGTTGCACAAAAATTAATTTTTAAAATAATGTACAATAATTTTTTTTTATATTCATCACACTTTGAAAAGTAAAATTATGAGAGTAAGGCAATTGTACATAATACAGGCTCTGTAAATTTTTTAACAACATTGATACTGCCATAAGATCACAAGTACGCAATACTAGTTCTTCTCTAATATATCAGCCGGCAAATAACAGAACATCATTTGGATAAAGGATTTTTTCTTGTAAAGCTCCTTTGTTATATAATAGGCTTAGTGACAACATTACAACTGTAGATAAGCTAAATTTATTTTTAAAAAATTGTCAAAAAGTCTATGTTAGCTGAGAGTAATGATTTCGCTTTATCCATCTTATCTCTTATGTTATAATCAGTGTTGAAACCTTATGTATGTTCGATATTTTCATTATTATTTACTTATTACTACTTACTTATTACTATTTACTTATTTTATTTTTTTTACCTACCTATTATTATTTACTTTTTACATAATTTTATTTATTTCTAATTAGGAACTGTCAATTCACGGTGGAATTCCATTTTAAAATTCATTGTATAATTTTATTTACTAATTAATATTTACCTATTTTTATTATTACGTACTTATTCCTATTTACTTACTTATTTTTATATACTTATTAGTACTTACTGATTATTATTTAATTTCTATTATTATTTAGTAATTTTTATTCATGTATTATTATTACTTATTACTGATTATTATTTACCTACTATTATTTACTCACTAATTCATAAAAAATATGGTCACCCTATGATTGTGGCTAATTGGAGCACAGATACTTTATGATAGTTATTTAGGTTACAATGAAAATATTATTGTTGTAACCTATAAATGTACGGCCCAACTTAAAGATTTACTGTAGATTTTATAGTCGTTTATGGTTTGAATAACTTTGGTGTTATTTAAAAAAAAATAATAATACTGCTCATCTCAACACAGGCCTGTCCTAGTGACTTGAGTGGCTAATGTTTTTCTTTTTTAAATTTAAGAATAAATAAAATACGTTTTAAAGGGCCTTTTTCACTAGGACATCAGCATGGTGCCACCAGACCAAATGAAAGAACCAGAGTGGAACGTACTCGTAGTATTGCCCTGGTGAAAGGCCACCATTCAAAACGGAAGCATTGCTTGAAATGACTCAACTGTGTTTGGTAATCAGATCTGAATAGCCAGGTAATTCCCCACCTTCCTCTACTCTCCCCCACTACCCTCAGCTGCACAACATACCCCAATTGGGGATGCCATAGCCCCGCTGGCTCCAGATGATTGGGACTCAATGTACAGCACTCCATAAAAGGTCCCTCGCCTAGTGTCTGCTCGGTGTCACCACAATTTGGTGGTCGATAGTCGACACCAGCATCGACGTCTGCCAACCAGTAAAATGTATAGCGGCTTACTCAGACATCATGATGGAACCACTGGTGATGCCCCTGAGAAATAGGACATTTGATTCGCTGTATCAATCAAGCAAACCATAATAATTAAGGTACCTACCTTCATAAAATTTTTCATGGATTTGTCTTTTTTACTTCGGGAAGCAATAAAATTGGGATAACTAAACTAATCATTGCAGACCACTACAAGAAACTAAAATATTTCATTAGTTTCCCTCTAACTAACTTACTAACCATCACGCCGTTTCTCCGCAGGGGTAGACAGAGAGGACGGACCGCCAAACAACTGAATCTTGCCATACACTTCTTCATTCATTCTCTTCTGTTATTTCGACTTCTGACATGGCCGAGACTCAAGTATTTGATTCACTTGATCATGCCATGTCTTCCTCGGACGTCCCCGGCTTCTTCTTCCATTCACATTCGTGTCATATATTCTCCTTACACTCCTCTCTTCGTTCATTCGCTCTACATGCTCAAACCATCTAAGCATCCCTTTCTTGATCTTACTCGCTACGCTTACCAGGCTTGCATTCTTTACGAATCTCAACATTTTTCATTCGATCATACATGGTTTTACACACATTCGTCTCAGAGATCTCATTTCTACAGCATTCAGTCTACTTTCATCCTTCCTCCGCCAGTTCCATGCCTCACTGCCATACATCAGGGTTGGTATCAGCACTCCATTAGTTTCCCCCATAGCATAGAAATCAATTTTTAAACCCCGAAGCTTTTCTTTGCATTTGGGAGTCATTAATAATGTTAACATTAGGGATGCCAGTATTTAAAAAGGTTTATTCGTTCCCACCTTGTCCTGGAATGTAATGCCTTTCGCTTCCCTCAAACCAGGAAAATTAAAACAAAAATTTCTAATCACACAATCGTGAGATTCAGGGCTGTTATCTTTCATAATTGGATAATTTGTGTAGTACCATTTTTATGGAAAACCACCCCAAGGGCGCTACTGGGTGAGTTATGGAAAGAGAAACTTTCATATTATTAGGAATAAAGGTGGTGACAGATATGAGCATCCGCTCGCGGTGAATACTTAAATAAATACCACCACACGAGGCGTGCTCACGATGATGTTCACCCAGGAGTGATTGACATGTGCCAAATGGAGAATATTACAGAGGGATTCGCTAAAAAACCGATATAGACGCAGTCGCCCAACAAGCGAGTGCTCAAGTCAGTTGCCATCATAACCACAAATTTACCAAATTGATAATACAGCCAAAGATTGACAGAAGACATCACAAATTATGGTATTGAAATCTAATATTGGTACAAGTGCATTACGGCAAAGTTGTTCTAGGCTGCAGCCTTTGAATTGTCTTGGTTTTGCCATATGAATTATTGGACTGTCTTCCATTTTGACTATGTACTTACATTTTTAAATAAGGTAACAAATGAAACCAGTATGCAAATTTTTATAGTGTTTTTATTGAATATTTTTATAAGTGTCCATAGTCTATCCGTGCTTCTGCAGCAGCTCGCTGGCCTTGGCCTTCTCCAGCTTGGTGACGCGTGCCATGGACTTGGAGCCCAACAGGCCTCCGCCCCAGTGACGACGCAGCTCCTCGTAGCGCTCGTTGAAGTTGGTCTTGATGGCGTCCACCAGCTTCGAGAATGAAGCGCGGTCTCCGGACTCAACCTGGAACAACATTCATTATTATACATCTACTGATTGACCTCATTCACGAGCGGCTGTGGCATGTTATCTATCAGCAAGCTAACCGACTTATTGGGTAGCGTACAATCAGTAAAGGTTTCTATTGGTGGTAGAAGAGTTATCCGCATAGCATTGTAGGATAGCAAATAAAACATCATTTCATACGCTACACCAAAACAGACTCTTTCTTTAATTACAGCCTTCCCAATGTGAAATACGGTAGAACCCTGTTAATTCGAGCCCCAATAATAAAACATAAAAAGCGTAATTCATAATTTCTTTTCGCCTGAGCAAGAAAATTTACCCATGTAATTTGAAAAAATTCGATTAGTGTGAAAATATGTCATGTAATTTCGTAAATCTGAAAGGCCAAGCTGTGGAGATAAAACATTGTGAAAATTCAATTAATGCTGTTATACATTATCCTAATCCGTATTATTATTTAGTAAATCTGGCATGCCGGCCGAGCCGGTAATAGGCCTTGATTATTCCATTAACATCATACTTTTACAAATTTACATTGAACATCTGAATTTGATAGGCCCGGGGGGTGACAGTAGAGCGGCGAAATTTCGATTTACATGGAAATAATGTAGTATTTTTAATTTAGAGTTTTTGAATTTGAAAGGTTGGCAGTGATGGTAATCGGCTGCAAAAAATGTATTTACACGGGAATAAGTCATATTGTTACGAATGTATTTGGAATGCCTACCTAAATTCGAAGGGGCGGCTGCGCTGTTCTTGTAATTTCGAATTATGTGGATATTCGTTAATTCAAAATTCGATTATTGATGTCTCGTGGATTTTGAATTAGCGGGGTTCTACTGCGTGCTCATTCATTATTAATAATTTGTTACGTAATATAGTTCCGTTTACTGGTTGAAACAACGCACGGTGCATCACATTGGATACTGTTTTAAGATAGCTTTTTTTCTTGCAAGTTGTCACGTTGACTAGGTGCTAGACGGATGATAGGTGGGTTGGGTTGGTTACTCACGTTGGTCAGGCAGATGGCGCTGCAGTTCTTCCTGCGGATGAGGGCTCCAAGACGTGCCTTTCCCTTGACGATGCAGTATGGGACTCCCATCTTTCTGCAGAGGGCGGGGAGGAAGAGAACCAGCTGCGAAGAAACGCAAACACCATGTGTTATTTTATACTGTTTTATTAAATCAACATCTTCATTTTATATTGAATCTATTTATTCATTGTTACAAACGTTTCTTTTACGTATAAAGCTTACTTAGACGGTAGTACAACGGAATTTTCTCCATTATACAAACATAAAATAATAGGCTGAAGCTATTTTTAAAGTTGCGGCAGATACAGAACCCAAAACCTTACGGATTAGAGGGCTGACAGACCTCCGCAGCAAGAAATATACCAATTTGATGAAGATTTCTGCACAGTGCAAAAATATTCAATTCAAAATATGAAAATGCCAAGTGTTTATCAGAAGTAGAAAGAAAAGAGTGCAAATTGGGTTTGCTTCATCAATAGCTAATTAACGAGGTAATGAATATGATTTGACGGTGTTTAGCTCAGCGGTCATGCGACATCAGTGTTCCAGGCGCCCCGAGGAGATCTTTGTCAGCCAAGGTGACCTCCTGGACTCAGTCGAAGAAATTCTAACATCATTGCTAAACAAACACCTATCGGAGATATATTATGCAAGGAGAATGAAGTCATTGATTCCAAGATAGATCTTTAGACGAGCGATAGTATTTACCTCAACGGGGTCAACATCGTGGGCAATGATGACCAGCTGGGCCTTCTTCTTCTCTACCAATCTGGTGACAGTGTTTGTGCCGGCCCTGATTGTGTTTGGCCTCTTGGAGGGGGCCTCATCCTTGCCAGCAACCTGGAAATACAAACGGTTAAGGATTACACCAGGGTTGTCACAACATTTATAAATATAATGGTGGAAAGGGTTTGTCAGTGTTAAAAAGCTCGTAATTTGTTTCAATCATCGAATTCATTGCTTTTTTTTTCATCATTTGAACTGTTAAATTAAATATATTTATGTCTAATGGGGGTTATCTCTGACAACATTATTTACAAATAATATAACAAATATTAATTAGAATATGCTGAGGACACAACTTTTGGAGAAATATCAAATAGTAACCACCGAAGATAAAAGCTGTCAAAATGTGGATATTTTAAGATCTCACCAGCCGGCTGATAAGTGTGACTTCATGGTAAAAAGAATGACTGGTGTGGCAGTATAAGGCATTGAATTGCGTCTCGTGAAGTCACGCGTATTTTGAGCAATTGTTTTACCCAAGTACACTTGCCATTTTTGTAGATGCCGAAAAACTAATTTTACCATCATTATTAACTGCTTAAATATAATACAATTAATAAAAATTAGGGGACAACCTAATTGTAATTCCACTAGTAATATGCAATTATCTTCGAAATGTTAAATCAAATGATAATAGTTATGTTACCTTAGCCTCAGCCTTGGCCTTCAAGCGCTGCTTCTTCTGGATTTCGCTCTCCGGGCGATACTTGGTCAGGATTTTGAAAAGTCCCTTGGCTGGAACAGAGCAAGTAACATAGCAGATTAGTGCATACTGCAAATGAAGCTGGACAAGTTCGGATGAAAGTGTTTTAAGTCAGTGTTAAAAAGCTCGTTGAAATATAACAACATGGTTTTGATTTCAGATTCTTTTCTCATCATTTGAATAAAACTAAAAAGGCAATTCTTCAAAATACAAGTATGGATGGGAACAGCGCAATTTTACCAAGATTCTAATAATTTTCACCTGGAATTGCAGGTTCAATTATAATTGTGCAAACAAATGCAAAAGGTTATGGTCCTGCCGCTGAGAACTTCTGTGTAACCTCTGTTTTGTTGCATAATTTAATATAAAAAGGAGAGGTTGCAATAGAGAGCTATAATGGTACGAATTTATATTTAATGTAGTCCATATCATTTATAGGCTTTTTACATCAACTCCAAACAGGAGGCCGGGGGGGAATATCCTGCCACCAAAAGCACCATCAAGGTTAATTTACACATATATGTACAGCAATGATAGAGTTCCGTGTCAGTCCTTCAGGGATACCACGGTGGCTCCTATTCACACATGTCAGTGATTCCATGAGTAGTTTGGCAAAGCTATCGGGCAACGCATACGTGTACAGTGGGGCTATTTTCTAATTGTATTAGTCGCTGCTACAGTTTGATTTAATAATACAGAACTGGCAATGTTAGCAATAGCTTTAGATGAACAAGTGGAGCAGTGTCAAGGAAAATCTCAAAATGGGATTTACAACACCGTACAAAAAATTAATTAACGGTGAAAGTATTTTATTATTAATTATTGTTTGAATATTCTTCTACAGAAACTAAATTATAAAAGCAAGATACTCATTGGAGGAAGGTTGTTTCACTCCGTATCATTTCTGAAGTGTTCCTGATACGGCAATAAAATATCATCTACTAGTGGCAGGCCTAAATTCAAAACTGTTGGGGTGCGATATGTGGTTAATGGTGGGTAAATGGTTACATACCGGTCTGCTTGTCGAGCGTGGACTGGAACTGATGTATTGGGGGAGGGACCTTCAACCTCCTCTTGAGCACGGCCTTCTGGCGCTGGATGCGCACGTACTTGGGCCAGCGGACGAAGCGGGACAGGTCACGCTTGGGCTGGACATCCTGGCCTGGCAACAACAAACATATTGGTTATGTCACGAGATAGAAATGAAACAGTTACAAACCAACATACGCTTGAATCAATTCAGTGTTAAAAAGCTCGTTGATAAGAACATCACTAATGTTTCAGATCTACGTTTCATCATTGTGGTCAGAAATTAAAGTTGGCTAATAAATGAAGGGTATAAAAACAAAGACGGCATTGTCAAAGTCATTAAAATGTTACTTCAAAAAATAAATAATAAAAAATTTATTGAAATATGTCAACGGTAACTTAATAAAAACCATTTTTGAATTGTTAAAGATTGCGTGCAGCTACAATTTGCGCTAATTTTATAAACCAAGAACTGTTTAGTTTATTTATCGGGAATTATTCTCTATGTACGTTTAGGGGGGGAAACCAATGGGTGTATTTGCTTACCAATGCCAAAGTTGCGGGTCCTCTTTTCGAAGAGGGGGTTGACAACCTTTTTAGGCTCGACTTTCTTCACCACCAGGGGGGCGGCTGCCACCTTCTTTCCGGACTTCTTCTTCGGCTGATGAAAGAAAAACCATTAGTTTATTTTAAAATAAAGTGAAACATTGGTTGTCTGACCTTAACAAATAGTATATTATCCATATTAGACGATTGGGAATTATTTAAACCGGGTACGAGTGCAGCCGCCGATGGACTTTCATAGCCCATCACAGAAAATAAAACAAGTGTTGTCAAGAGTTGCGATGGTCAGCAGCGAAAGAAAAACAATTTGTTTTTTTTTAAGAAAGACAAATGTTGCCTGGTTACGAATAACCTGATAATATTTGAAAATCTCCTACTACCACCACAGTAAGCGGAAGATATCGCTTGTGTCGTGACGGAGGACTTAGCCAGCTGGGGAATTGAATTCATGACGCCTAGGTGAGACCTAAAGCAATGCCAACTCAGACTATTGGTCAAATAGTGATTATGCAGTTTTCCAAAACATTTAATCAATCAATAATCATCTGTAATAATTGGATAATTTGTATAGTGCCATTTTTGTGAAAAATTACCTCAAGGGTCATCATAGTTTTATTTTATGGAAGAGCACAAATACTATTATAAACTGCCCCAAATTCAAACGATGAGTCGTGTAGGTTTCTTTATTGCTGAAACTAGCCTATTAGCAAAGGGGGACATTATAATTCAAAGGATTTAAATAATAAAAACAATACGCAATTAAAGTGCAGTAACCGGCAATTAAGGACATTGTTATAATGGCAGAACTGGGGTTGTTATAGATAACAAGACCTGACACATGCTGCCTTTTGAATCGCTGAAATTATCTACAGTCAACTACTACACTGCTACTAGAAATTTGGTTTTGAGGTTATACATAAATGTTTGAAAGCGGAAAAAGTAATATTTTTACCATAAATAGTTAAACATTATGTTGCACATGGTATAGATTGAATTGCACAATATTGGTAATCAGGGGGAGGGACATATTACTTGAATCTATATTTCGGATACGCGTTGACAGGCTGGTCATTTTTGAAACTGAACTTATTGTGGCGGTGCTATAAACATTTGTGTAAAATGACCTCCACGAGCAAAGACTCTTTTTAATTTGGATGATGTACTAGAAATAAAACCCTTATAGGGTAGGTTTATCATAACAAAACAAAGGATGGAAACTTCTGCTTTGAGGTTAGAAATATACATGTCAAAATTCGCCAGGAAGTCGGGAGATGTGGTGACAATACTGAAATCGATCAGGTAATTACTAAATTGAGGTGAATTTACAACACAAGGACGAATTTAACCGAATATTACTTCAATAAACACAGGAAAACGAAAGGCATGTCATGCGGATTTTGGCACTTTCGAAACGTTGAAAACACAACACATTTTCTAAATCACGAGAAACTTGAGGCACAAAATATTAATCGTCGATGATATAAACACTCACTCACCTTCTTCTGAACCATTTTGAATGGTATTAAGTTAACAGATTAAAAAACCACGAAAAGATTCGTGGCCGGCAAACGGACATAAACCAGTCGGCGACAATGGCCGATGTAAAAAGACACTTCGCTGACGTTTCCGGTGACGGCTGAATTCTTCAACGCCATTGGTTCAAAAGAGTCACGTGGTTGATTGTGTTCCGGCGCTAGTGTATTAGCCTAGCGGCGGATAGTCGAAATAATTAGCAAGTACGGATGATATAAATAAAATCTGTAATATCAAATTTAGCTCCGGTCATATAACAACAGATGGTGTGATTTTCGTAAGGCATTCAACACCCGATAATAATACTACGCCCTCACACATTAATTTAAATATTTAAAAAAAATTCTCGTTTGTTACACATTATGTATACGCTGATGATACAGCACTTATAATATCCCATGAAAATTTCGTTTCTGCGTTGAAATTTTTACAGCTAGACTTAATTTGTTTATTAAAATGGTCACATGACTGGTCTAATAATCAATGCTAAAAAAAACGAAATTGATGCATATAAGATCCCCGCATGCAAGGTACAGCGAGGCACCCTGTAATCATATCCCATTCATTTAATTGCATTCACAATAATACCAAACAGCCCTGCGCATGCGCAAGTATCGTATTAGTCAACCAGTATGTGTATCTAGGTGTTACGGAGGATTGTAACATGAAATGCGACGTACAAATTTCTAACCTCTGTAAGCGACTTCGAGCCATTGTAGGAAGACTCCATAAGTTAAAAATTTATGTGACTATAAAAACTATGAAACTCATTTATTTCTCTCTAGCAGAATCGACTATAAGTTATGGTATAACTTCTTGGGGACACTCGTGTAAGACCAACATAAAACATTTACAGCTGATTCAAAATGCCATGGTAAAATTGCTAGTAAATAAAACAGTTTTTAAGCAAAGGCGATACATTGATATCATGTACAAATCAATTAATGTATTACCTGTTCTTGGTCTTTTGTGGCAAAAAATTCTACTGCAACATATATCTGAAAGTCCGTATAAGGCAGTGGTGGATCATGTACACAATAGTGGTGGGTGAAGCGGCTCGATTTAGTGAGCCGGATCACTAAATCAGCTCTTTGTAGTGTTTCGGTTCGGTGATCCGGCTCAATTGAACGACGGATCGCGTCCCCCCGCACCATGCCCTCTGTAAACTGTACTGCTGTTTTATTTATATAATTTTTTTATTTTTTATTTCTCAACTTATTTAATACTTGCCCATACTTTGATATTTCTGATATTTATATAATATTTATATTTTTGTAATATTAATGTTTTTATAATGTTGATATATTTATTATATTGATATTTTTTATAATGTTGGTATTTTTATAATATTGGTACTTTTATAATTTTGATATTTTTTTATGATATTGATATTTTTATAATATTATTTAAATCGGTGTTATAAAATTGGACTATAGTATCTCAATAACAAAACTGTAATGCTTTTTTCTTCTTTCTTTCATTTTTATTTTTTTTCCAACTTATGTACTACATTGATCACAACATGCATGCGCCTCTATATCCTAATTTTGCCTCACATTTGTATGATGATTGTTATTTATTGTTGTATTATATTATATTGTTGAAATAAACTCCTGCTGACAAGCTACTTGCAGTGGCTTAGCGGGTATAAACTCCCACTGTATATAATTAATATTATGCAATCAAAAATATAAATAAACGTTTTAGCAAGTAATGCTTTTAAATATATATAAATTGTTGACGAGTGTGCATACGGAATATGAAATTGAAGAAAAGGTTATTGTTGATTTAAAGCTGAATTACTTCAGGAAACTTATAAAAATACAATGTTTTATTGTAACACTAACACATACGGTATTTTTTAACCGACAATATAATTTATTCCGTTTCATATTCCGTATATACACCAGCCAACAAACAATCCATCTCAATATTTAAAAGCATTGCGAGCTAAGTGTTTTACAATTAACGCCATCTGTGAGCGCGTAGCGTTATAATCAAATTTACGATGCGCTGAAAAGATTGCAGCGCCCTCCATTTTTGTCCAACGTAACAAATAGCAAAGTAATGCTCTGAAATAATAGGTTCGCTCCAGAAATTGTTTCCAATGCAAACACCAAAGATTTTTTGTCTCTGGCAATACCGTTCCTTGAATGTTAGCTCAGCAGTGCGCTCTAGCGGACCAAAAATTAACCAAGTAAGCGGTGCAACAGTGAAGATTTCTTGGGTCTTTCTAAAAAAAAAAAAACAATCACCATCAAATACGAAATGGGAATGGGAATAATAAATCAGTTAATAAATTGAAGGAATTTAAACTTTATTAAATATTATTGATTGCACTAGAGTTTTCTATACAAGCATTATTCACAAATGTTAATTACATACTAACAAAGATTAAATTGACACGATTACATAATTTGATTATTTTATCTTTACTTAAATATTCGAAGTAACTTCTTTCATTCATAGATGTCAGTAAATCAGAAAAATTGTTTCGATTATAATAATTAATTTATACAGTACACACAATCAAATCGTCTACATTTTCTTATAAAAATGACAGATATTTAATTTAGTACAGACATTAATTTTCATAGTTTACACAACCATATATTTTACAAAAATACTTTTGTATGATTTAAATATTGGCTATTCTTTGAAGATATTTATGTTGTAACTGTCGTTTACTAAAAACATCGTTATTTTTATAGTTGAAGAGTTTTCTTTATACAGTATCTGTAAAACGTTTTTACAGTGATAGATATAAGAGTTTTTTTTGGAATATAACAGATAATAGTAACCAAATTATAAGACAGTCTTTAAAATTTACAAAACACTTGTAAATTTATTACGATTATTACAATATAATCAATCAATCTTAAAATACGTCTTATTTTATTTTTGAAGTGAATATTTAACTTAATTGAGATATTTAGGAATTTAATCAAGTGTATTTTTTACAAAAGTGCGTAAATAAATGGCAAAATCCAAGAAAATTATTATTTAAAAGTTGTTTTTACTGTAAAAGATTTTTTGAATGCGGAATTAAAAAACTATTTATTTATTATAGGGAATTTAATACGTTACCTGTTTTATAAATCAAATGCTAATACGCACTAGTGAAGAGTTACGAACTAGGGAAAATTCTTTGGGATTAACCTAATAGGAAGTGTTTAGAAAAATATTTTTTTTACATTATATAACTAATATATTACAATTATTGAAAAAAAAATAATAGAAAACCTTTCTAAAAAGATTTTGAACGATTCAAACTATTATCCAACAATTTATTTTGGCAAATAATATACAATCATAGGTTTTTCTTGTAGCA
This sequence comes from Halesus radiatus, assembly GCA_022606495.2. Taxonomy (NCBI): domain Eukaryota; kingdom Metazoa; phylum Arthropoda; class Insecta; order Trichoptera; family Limnephilidae; genus Halesus; species Halesus radiatus. The sequence continues at coordinate 46,127 of JAHDVE020005626.1, forward strand.
ATAGTTTAAAACTTTATTACAAATGCTATTTTTTATATTGTAGCACGAAAATACTTTGAAGAATTCGCGTTGTATTTTTATAAATGAGTTTCAAAAAAAAAAGGATTGCTTATCAATCAATGTTCAAGCGATGAAATATGATAATATTCGATATTAGGAATCCGAAATAGATTACTGTAATGTCAATTTACAAGCATACTTAGGCTGCTCTCTGACGGTCCGGTGAGGAACGAGCTTTTCACTCGTTACTGGAGACACTGCGCAGAAAAGTCCCACAATGGACTGCGTTGCAAACCGTTACCTTACTTTAGCAAACTTGACTCTTCTATGCAGTGTCTGCAGTAACGAGTGAAATGTTCGTTCCTCACCGGACTGTCAGAGAGCAGCCTTACTTGGTTAAAAATTTTGAAACAATAATTTTTCTTTGATTAACAAACATAGGTAAGTACTTTATTAAAGGCCTTGCGCATCTTTTACATGAACATAAAAAATATTTTAATAAAAAATACACGAACCGGCCTTGAGGCATTTCACGAGTATTGTTTAGAATTGAAATGATTTATTTACTGTTGAACGAATCGTGATACACGCTCACAGATGGCGCAAATTTTAATAGTTTAAATATTGAAATGAATTGTTCGTTGGAGGGTGTATACTGTACACTGTACACAAGGAAAATGAAATGGAATAAATTGTTATTGTAAGATTAAGGCTCATGTCCTTCAAGAGATTTAAAAAAATACTATATTTATTACTTTTACAATAAAATATTACATTTTTATAAGTTTCTTGTACTATAACAATTTATTCCATTTCATATTCCATGTGAACACCCTCCAAAAGGAAATAATTTCAATATTTAAAAGAATTTCATGCTTAAAGTATTTTTTTCGTAAAATTTTAAAATTAGCGCCATCTGTTAGCGCAAATCACGTTTCGTTTAACCTTAACGGTTAAATGATAGATTGAAACTAAAAGGTTAAATTTGATTAAATAAGATGGTAACGTCATAAAAATGCTGTTAATTCTTAAAAAATAGTAGTTATGTGTAGGAAAATTACAAATTCTTGAAAAAATGATAACGAAATGAAATTTTAAAATAAAATGGTTTCTATAAAAATAATTTGAGGGTGATTTGGTAAATATTTCCAGTTGGGACTTGGTTGAAAAACATGTAATTAAAAAGAAAAATAATAACACCTTTAGATTCATGAAAATAAATAAAAATATTTACATATGCGGAAATACAAAATAACGCACTTCATTTTTTACTTTATTTATATAAAAATATTTATGTAAATATTGACGAAGAATTAACGCCATCTTTAATGTTGGTATGATATGACATTTGCGGGTAGTGACTAACTGCATAAAATGGATTTAAAAAAATAGTTTTTAGGTTCTTAGTTTGGGTATTTTATTTATTAAAAATCCAAACTAAGAACCTAACAGCCTATTTAGAATATTTAATATTGACAGTTTTGTATGCAACCATTGTCTAATCGACCCCTTGGAATAACAAGGTTCCATCTGACACAGAAATGTTACGCAATAATTAGCCTTAAAGTTGTTTCTCTAGAGTACATTATCGCATGACATTGCTGTGTCAGATGGAACCTTGTTATTCCAAGGGCTCATAATGTCATATTGTAAAAATTGAACATTGCGGTGGTAACTCTCCCTCATTAAGCATTTTTATTTAAATAAAGTAAAAAAATTAAGTTTTTTTTTCTTTCCACGTATGCAAATGTTTTTTTATGTATTTTTACAAATCTAAAAGTGTTTTTCTTTTTAAGTCCGAAATGGAAATATTTACCAAAATTATACCTACCTGTTAATTAAAAAAAAAAATAAACTGATTTTAAACCTACCTAGAACCGCGTGCCGCGAGAAATGGCACTTCTTGTGGTGTATCATTGAAAACGGACAGGAGGCTTAAGGTGTCGTTAGACGACACCTATTTTCATACAGATTGCCCATGATTCGTCTTTTTCTATGGAAAATTGAATACTAAATTCCATAAAAAAAGACAATTCATATCCAATCTGTATGAAAATAGGTATCATCTAATTACAGCTTTAGTCTGGCGACTGTTTATTTGTGTAAAACGGTTTACTTAAAGAAATTCAAAGTTTTTATTTTTATTTGAGGTGACCTAACAGTGCCAAGAACAACAGCAAAGTTAATTTGGAACAGATGTCTTCAAAGATAAAAGCGGCAGTTCTTGACATATAAAAATTAAACACACTGCGTACGTTAAAAAAATGTGCATGCAATGGGACACAGCGATATCAAAGGCGAGGGTTCGCGTCCTAATTTGACTATTGGGAATAGTCTATTTTTAATGCTTCGAAAAATAGGAACGAGCTAACAAATGCTGTTCTCAATTAAATACCGATAAGCGAGCGTCTATACAACGTCAATGGTCCTGGAAAAGTTTAATATTGGTAACGATCCAAAATTCACACTGCTGTTCCGGATTAATAATTTTGTTTTCAATAGTTCATTTCCAAAACTAAAAAACATCAAGCGAAACACAATAATTGAGAAATATTTATAATTTTGAGATTTAATAGACGGGGTTATTCAAAATGGTGGACTCAATTTCGTACCGCTATATTTCCTGAATTGTACGATATATTCGAAAGATTTACGTAGCAATTGAAAGAGGAGGTCCGAAAGTTTCGAATCCCACCGCTAGATCGCTCATAGTTGCGCAAACGACCGTTAAAGTGATTGCGCCGCCAAGCAGCCACTTCGCGTCAGTTGTGATTAAAATGGCTACTATGCAACATAAGGTTTTCTGTGTTCGTTAATTCTGTAAAAGTGAGACGCAACTGTCTCCATTTTAAAATTGAACCTCCAAGTAGAAAGAGCACTTGCCGTTGGCATCACCAATTTAAGCAAACTGGCAGACGAAAAGGCGCGAAATTGAGTTCAACATTTTGAATAACTTAAAAAAAAAAAAACTTTTTGGATTCTCCTATATTACAAAAGAGATTCGATGAATTTTTTTGATGTAATGCAACAATACGTGTTTTATTCATTTGAAATCGTACACGGATTATACAACCTTAGCGTAACGGGAACATTTATTTAATTTTTATTACACGTTTTTTTTAGATGTGTTTTTCGTGGTATAAACAAGAAAGAAAAAAGGTTGTATCGCCGTATCCTTTATTATTTTTTTTACTTTGGTTTGATACGGGTTTCTATCATTCCACCACATTTTTTTGTTATATTTTCAAAGGAGATTATATTACAGGAATTCTAGGAAATCCATAAAATAAACATATATGTTGGGATTGAAATTTAGATATTTTACGATTTAAATCATCAATAGAATCTTCGCTTTCATAGCACTTTTTTAAATTGATCGACTCGTTTCATTCAAATGAATTATTCGTCCAAGTTTCATTAAAGCACAATTTTTTTTTGAAATCTTCAATTAAGGGCAAATGAAACGTGATGCGCTCCCACAGATGGCGCAAATTTAAATATTGAAAAAAAAAACACTTTTAGCACGTAATGCTTTTAAATATTGAAATGAATTGTTTGTTGGTAGTTACAAAGCTTATGTATTCTAAGAAAAACATAATACATAATACATATTTGTAAAATTAATAAATACAGTATTTTTATAAGTTTCTTTATTGGTTAGAGCTTTATACTTGCAATATCAATTTATTCCATTTCATATACAGTATGCCGACATGCCAACAAACAAATCATCTCAATATTTAAAAGCGTTACGTGCTAAAAGTGTTTTTTCCAAAATATTTCTATTAGCGCCATCTATGAGCGCGTACGCATTAATCAAGTTATTGCCGAGTTCAAGTTTATATGATTAACTAGCGCAGTTTTCCAATGATAAAAATGCATTAAAATAAAGGCTGGATCTAAATACGACCAGTTTGAGGTGTTTCAAAAAATTTCAAATGTATCATTGTCGTACAATGGCCAATTATCGCCATTTTTTTTTTAAACATTTGAAAGGTCCCCATTAAACGTCGATTCTAGGTGCGTTTCAGCTTTTGAACAAATTATGATCAGAAAAAACACAACTGTCATATTGTTATTTTCACAATTTAACAGAAAGCTGAAACGGACCTAAAATCGACATTTATCAGGGACCTTTCAAATGCAAAAAAAAAAATGCTGATTCATTGAGGTATATAAATAGAGTCTACGTTCCTTGAAAAAATAGTGTATATTATTACCGCGCGTGAAGCGGCTGTCGATGTTGCCCAAATCTTTCCGATCGCGAATGAACTCAACGAACGGAATCACCGCGCCGCAGCCCGGCAGCCGTGGCGGGCCGGAGCATTTGAGTTACCGGGGTGCCTACTTCATTAGCTCTTTGAATTTTTTAAACATTAAAAAACCCAATTTACACGAATATCGATCATGGAAAAACTGATAAAAGGTTTCAGAATTGTTTTTCCCATCTTTTCCAGAATGATATGTCCAGTCATGTAGTCATTTCGTAGTTTTCATTTGGAGATCCATACCCTTCGAACGCTTGTAATCGACTGAAGCCCGTGTTATCTCTATGATGCCAATCGGCTTCATTCAATTGGGCAACATTGCCATATTTCAAACGCTGAAGTTTACTCCTTTTGTATTCTTCAATGCGCCGATTGGCCATTGGATGACAATGTTACATTTGAATTTCCGTGAAACACCCAACCTTAGAGGACAATTTATTAGTTTGGTCGACTCTAACTACTTGAAAATTTAAATTGAAAAATAGCCAAGGGGATTACTCATTGTTCAAGCTACTTCGATTTAAATAAATCCTAAAGCTGTTGAATAAACCAGTGAGCAATGATTTAATCTAGCGAGCATCGGGCCATTGTTGTAAGTTCTAATATATCCTTTATACTCCACCCGGCTTTATGTAAACTGGAATTCTTTTTATCTTTAATTAAATTCCGATTTTATTTTAAATGTATGCAAGATAAAATAACGAAAAGGCGTTTAGAACATTACGTTAAATTTATGACGAATTTTAAGAAATTTCATGATTATTCAAAATAGGCTTCGCGATGAATTAGAATCATTCAAACAAATGATTATTCTATTCAAATGCTTCTGCTTAAAAACTGTCTGTGATAATGACTCGGTGCTAAAAGTTGAAACCTTCTAAATGGGAATTTACGTAAAAAGCAGACAATTTCGTTAAATATCTTTACAAAAAGTTTAGTGTTACAAGTCTCATAATACTTAATTTTAAATAGACAAAAATGGACAGCACAAACTTAAGACTCCGAGTAAATATTTTTTAACGACAACTTTTTGGTTCCAGCCAAAAATATTTCAGTGATTTTGAACATAGCTATTTAACAGAGCTACGTTAAACTATTGAGCTTGAATAGAGATGCATTTTATTTACACAGAGAAAAGGTAGGTAGGTAGGTACATCAAAAGCACATTGATAATGGTGGGGTATATTTAGGCATAGCTCTGGGCTTGATCCAACGATATTCCGGTCAGCTTGTTTCCCTTTTCTACCCAGTTCTTCAATCTGCCTCTCAGTTCTTCCAAACTCTTCGACTTTGCTTTATTGATCCTCTTGTACTTGACATCTTTTGGCTTTGTTACGCTTCTATGGTTCGACATCACTCTGTTATACGTCGTGACGTGGCTTCCCTTCACTTTGTCTATGTTGGTATCTTCTAGCAGCATACTCCCGTCCAGGATATGGCAGTCGGACAGGTTGTCATCTGATGACGTCAAATTCGAGATCTGCTTTCTAGGAACGTAGCTGTAGGCCCAAGCTATTTGTTGGCACATGGCATCAGTCAGTGCGTTGACGTCTGAAATCTTAAGTTCATTTTTGTCTGTATCGTTGGCTTTATTAGCTGTTTTCAAAAAATCACTCGATATCTTCTCGCTTCTCAGCTTGAATATGTCTCTTCGGTTTTGGGCTTGATTGAGGATGGCGTTTGCGTCTTCTTTGTCCGCTGCGCATCCTTCTTTAATGTCTTTTTCCGTGCTGTTCTGCGCGCTGAGTTTGTTGGAGCCACCGTCTCCGTCCGGTTCTTCCTCGACGCTGTAGACAGTCTCCAGGATTTCAGGCCTTCGGAGGAAGCCATTGGATCTTCTGACCGAAGAGTATTTCAAGTTAGGATCGATGGCATCCGATATTGATCTGACTATCGTGACGGAATCAGCGGTGCTGGATCGGAATCTTGGAAAGTGAGGAGTGTTGTAGTCCGAATCGAGATCTTCCATGATCACCGCTGAGTCCGAGTCATTTAAAGAGTCAAAGTCTGGTACGAGGTTTGTCTCGTTGATGAGATCTCGATAGTCGATGATGGGATGAGTGGGCTCGAGTCCGTTGTCTAATAGTTTGTTTGCGAGAGATTCGATGACTCTTTGTTGTCTGAGAATGATCGTCTCCCTTTGGGCGAGCAGAGCTGTGATCTCCTTCTGTTTACGAATAAGTCGGGATTCGAATAACAGTAATTGACTAGACAGTGACTTGAGTTGTTCTGCCTTTTCTCTTTGCACTCTGGAAGATAGGTCTTCCTGGATTTTGTGTGCTCGCCTCCAAATCAGTAGTTGGTGTGCCTGGGCCCTGTAGCGCATTCGAAGATCCCTGTAACAATAACAAGATTAATTCTTAGTTACGCATTCAAAAAGTACTTCTGTTCTGGCCTTATTGAAATTGGCTTATAAAAAATAACCTAGGAAACTAGTATTGTTGGGGTAGATGATTATGTACTCCATAAAACACTAGCTGCTTGAAACTCGCTACCATTGGTTTTGCCGCTCCCTTTGTGGGCGATTTATTTGGGGTTTAACAACAAGGTGTACCAAGACATACCAGGCAGACTATGACCAGCGATTCTTGACCTTATTTTTTTCAAAAAATATAGATTCAAGTTTAGTCTTGGAAACGCTGACCCAGCTCAGGAATCGCTAGTTAAAGACTGTCGGCTACGTCTTGTTAAATCCTGTACATGTATAAGAATAGTGGAGGATCAGGTTATGTTAAGTTAGGTTAGCGGATTAGCGGATAGACGCCCTCGAAATTTGGTTCTGGAGGAAAATGCCTAGGATTCCATGGACAGCCAGGGGCACAAATATATCATTTCTGGAAGAGTTTGGTACCCACAATAGGCTATCAACTGTCTGCCTACAGAATATCTTCAGATAATTTGGACACGTTGTTCGCCAAATCGAGAAATCCAACCTGGAGAAGCTCATGGTCACTGGTAAAGGGAAGGCAGGGGAAGCAGAGGAAGGTCACCGATGCGTTGGAGTGACCGAATTTCGCAGGTGTCCGGAAGAGCGGAGGAGCCTTGTACACGAGGGAGATTGGAGTGGGGGTCATGATCCTCAGCAATGAGGAAGCGACTTAAGAAGAAGGCGACGTTAGATTTTATTTTTTTAATATTTATTTATTCATTTTATAAGTTTGGTACAGAGTTTATATTTTTTCATTTATTCAACTACCAAACTAGGCACATGCCCGTATAATGATAGTCGATTAATCGAGATTAATCGATTAGTCGAGTAGTCGAGATTAATCCGAAGTAAGACCAATCATCAGTTTTCAGTGTTTCTGTTGCCAGTTCATAGGTTCTAATGATCTGAGGTGTTGGGGAATTGGATACGATGGTGTTTTTGGTTACCTGATGATCTTTCTGGCTTCGTCCAGAGTCTGCGCCTCGGGCGGCAGGTCCGTCAGGGAGGCCGCCATGGAGATGTCCGGCTCCGTGGGGCTGTTTAGGGCCGACTCGCTTCGACTGGAACAAACAATTAAATCATTGTTAAAACATCGAAAACAATTTTGGACAATGTTATTCAGGACATAGTGAGGTGTTTTTTCCAATTACTTGACAAAACAGAGCAAAAATAAAGGAAAAATGAAATAAATAACACACCTAACCAATTTTCATTCGATGTCCTGTTTTGCCACTGTTCTGTTTAATCCGGGTATCCTTTTTCATGTTTCTATTAAGCTTCTGACGTGGCGGTATTTTATTATATCGTATGGAGATCAGGAGATATTCAGGGTTGGAAAAAAACAATAGGGGTTGATCGAATAGCAAGTAAGGTGGCAGCGAGGGTAATAAAAAGGTGTTAAAAAAATATGAACGGATAAAAAAATGTCATTGGACCACAGAGCAAATAATATGTAGAGATGCCTGCAATGAGAAGAAACCAAAATAATGTGGGCGAGGAGAGAGATAGGAGTGCCGCCAATTTAACACCAAATAAGTCAAATGGTTCGGCTTGTATACAAAAACCGAATATTTAGTTTGACCCTTTTATAAATGTTTTGCATTTTGCTTACCATACTCAAAATCACGCAAAACAAAAGGTCTAACTAAACACTTTAACAAAATATTCGTTTTTTGTAAGCAAGCTGAACATTTTTTACTTATTTACTGTTGTACTTAAATTGGCGGAACGCCTAGCTCGCCCCTCGCCCCCATATTTTCGTTTCTTACCCTTGCGTGTTAGGGTATTTCCATGTATGATTTGCTCTGTGATTGGCGGACCCCCTCTCTCTTCCGTATTAACATATCTCCTTTTCAAACAATATTCAGTTGCCGCTCGGAGGGTCTTAAGGAAAACATATTTTAAAATGGGTCGGTGAGTCAAAAATGTTTGGGAAACTCTGATCTTGTAGAAATGTATCAATCTAGTGAAGATACCAGTAGTTTTCAAACTTCAGCTGAAAACACATCTGCTGTCGAAAATTGATCCTTACCGTTCAGCCTCATTCTTGCCGCGTGGGGGTATATTTTTCACAAAAGGTAATTTATTCACAGCTTACCGCGTGTTTGCAAGTTTCTGGCACCTCAAAGTAGCCACCGATTTGCATGCCACAAGTAAAAAATGCATAATTTATTATATTCTCATATACCAGGGATGGCCAATGCGCCGATCGCGGATCAATATTGTACTATTTCTTGTTCAAATGATTCAAAAACTACTCGACGTTCCAGCTCTTAAATTCAGTTGTTATGTCTTCTCTTACTTATATCAAACAATCTAATTAGATAAAAATTAATGTTTGTCAGTCTGTCGGTCTGTCCTCGTTTTTCTCGAAAATTACTTGACCGGTTTCTCTGAAAATAGCACAGTTTGTTTTTATCAGTACCGGGAAGGTTTAGAGAGTAGTTAGAAAGAAATCCAAAATGTAAAACTGTTGTTATAACGTTTTAAAATTTGTATTGAAAACATTGAACTCGCCATGTTATATTGAGGTTAGCACATAGATATACCAGTCTGGTTAGCCAAAGATTACACATTCAAAAGAAAAAGGTTTGGTTGGGTAGAATTTTATCAAATTTGAAAACACAAGTAGGTACCTACTTAAGAACTTTATTATTTAGAATAACATTTTGAAAAAATAAATGTTTGGAATGAAATAATATTTTCAAATTAATGTTTCTTTGTTTAGAGATAGTTGATCATTGTCAAATCAATTATGGCACCCAAAAGACAAGCAAGAATTCACAACTTCATAACTTTATTAAAAAAATTCCCTAGCAAGGCCGGGTATACATCATCTAGTAAAAGAATAAATCTGCTTCAATTCGAACCGAGAAAAATAATAACCGTACTTCTGATTCGTAATGTATTCATTTATTTATTTATTGAGTTAATAATAATAGTTAATAATTTTTAATAATTTGAGTAGAGTTATAATTCATAATACTATTGTCGTTAATTCGTTTTCTTCATTTAGTTATTTTTGTATGCATAAAACGTCTGTTTTCAAAATACAAAATATACATATACGAACTGTAATTTGGTTTTTATTGTTATTTCATGACATGATCACAAGCGATGTCAGTCGATCGCCATTTTTTTTTTCAATAGTCGCCCCTATAAAAAAATGTTTGACCACCCCTGTCGTATACCATGCAAAAGTAAAGAGCGACCATCGATCCATCTTGCTATTTTTTTGGATTGCGGCCACAGGTAATAGAAACTACGGGAGTTATGGCATGGAAGCGTGCTGACTGTTGCCGAGCTACGACCAAACTGCACAGACTTATTAAAGCGGTTATACAATTAAAGTTATGCGTATGGTGTGTAGGTAGACACGAAGGCGGGCGCCACGGTGCGTAGATGCGATTTGCAGGAGTATGGGTGAACGATGTTGGCGATACGCGTTGTTCGGACACTTTCATACTAATAATGGACGTAATTGCTACCGTAATAAAGTTTTTCGTACCGCTATATTTACTGAATTATACGTTATATGTGAATGATCTACGTAGAAATTGAAAGAGGAGGTCCGAAAGTTTCGAATCCACCGCTAAGTCGCTCATAGTTGCGCAAACAACCGCTAGAGTGCTCGCTCCGCCGAACAGCCGTTTCGCGTCAGTTGTGACTAAAATGGCTACTATGCAGCACAAGGTTTTCTGTGTTCGCGAGTTCTATAAAACTGAGTCGACAACTGTAGTCCAGCATACCTTTCGTCTCTATTTTAACATTTAACCTCCTAAACTTTTGTCGTTGGTGTAACCAATTTGAGGAAACTGGATGTTTCTGTAATGGAAAAAACTCGGGCCGACAGCGTGCATCAGTCCTCTGAACTTGCGAAATTGAGTTCATCATTTTGAATAACCCGTATATTCGCTAAATACATTATACTGAACATTAGACGAGGGCGAAATTGAATGATTTTCTCAAATTGATAAATGCAATCTCATGGAATACTCGGTCTAATTTTCAATTTGACAGGGAAGTAATTCTTGATTCCTTCGAGCTCCATCCTCATTTCTAACGCACAGCACAAAATTACGGCACGGATACTATGGACGGCCGGCGCCGCAAAGTCGTCGGAGGTATTGTATTGTGGAGGACTCCGATTGGCGCACAATATCCCGCACCGTAATCCTTACAAACTCGTTCATCCACAACCCGCGTAATGTAATGCCGACTTCATCCGTATTCGCTACCGCAGAATGTATTCCCCAATTCAAACAATTAAGAAATGTATTCTGAACTCAGTTGTGATGTCGTATTCACTATGTGTGGTCCGTCGATATTGAGTCTGTCCTTACTATGTCTGCAGTTAGCAAGACACTAGTCGGAAGTTCCTAATTCATTTTTCAGTGACCGCGGCGAATTGGTTCGCCTTTATTTTATTTGGGAAAACCAACAGTTTACAATAATTATTACGTATGGTAAATATATTTAAAAAATAACTAATAATCGATTTTCACTTAAGTCTTTAAATTAATCAATTAAAAAAAAGTTCCAAGGTTAGCCTATGAGGTTAGGATGATGGGAGGGAGGGGAAGGGAAAGGATCTATGTGTAGAGTAATATACTCGTATATTGTGTGAATGTTATTTACTGATTTTAGGTTTGAAATTATAAGGGTTTGAGTTGAATAAGGCGAACTCACTGTGTGAAGTGTTAAAAGTGTGTGAAGCGCTGTGAATAAAAGTGTTTTAATGCGTGGTTTTGTCTGTTATGCACTCTTAATTGAATTCGTTTAAGTAATTCAGGACAATCTATCACAGAGGTACTATTTTTTGATCCAGCGTTGTCTTTAGTTCCAGCGCGGCCAAGCCATCAATTTCAGTATTCAGGTGAGAATTTCCGAAGTAATCGGTCAGTAGATTGCATCGATGTTATACTTTATCGATGGTAGGGGCGGTAGGGTGTCACAAGAACAACATTATTGCGTTCTGTATTTTCAGTGAGTGTCCCTCACTTTTAGATAGTTTTTGTTTGGCGATATTGCATTAAAAAACGAAACCATTATTTACTACAATGAGGTGCATATACTCGTACATGTTTCATATAATTTATTATCTAGTAGAGCAAAATTGATATTTTCGTGTTTATTTAATTTTTAATTACGTTATTTACAATCGTTCCCCGCTTTTATTAACTTATTTTTAATAATATTTTATTTTTTATGAATTTTATTAATGAATTAAATGAATAACTACAGATGCAGCTGAATTTAAAGGGCAAGCTTTGTTACTAGTAGTATTTATTTATTTATTTAATATCAACGGTATAAATATACCGTAAACAATAATTACATGTCACAGTTAACTAAAATCATAAGAATATAGCACAAATAACTTTAAAAGGTAACTATTAAATGCGGCATTAGGTCTTACAATGACATCAGAGAGTATATAAAGAATAAAAGTTCACGAAGGATATAAAAGAAAAGGATATGCGTACACATAAAACATATAGTAAACATAGGTTTAATTAATATTGATTGAAATGATTTGACAGTATAGCCATCTTGTACTTACCTTCCGTGCAGTTTAATAGATGCCCTACATCTGCGTATCTATTAACTTCATGTAATCTAGGTACAAGCGAGTGTTTGTAATGCTCAGTCCTGGTGTTGTTACATTTAAACGGGATATACTACCATTTACAATTTTGTACCTAAATATCAAGTCGGTACCTACTTTTTAATTATTTTGTATACCACGTTTCACTAAATCTTGCTACACAATATTTACGTATTGATACAATTTATTTAAAAACGCCTTAAATTAAAAAAAATACATATAAATAAATTAATTGAAATTTACGTTTTTAACGCGATTTTTCAAGGTTTAGACAGACTAGTCCCACGTATCCAACGTACGAAACGCACGAAGACATCTGGACAACCAAAAATCCATCCATTTGATGCGAAAAATTATGTATTAGGAATAATCAAAACACGCATCGTGTACGTTGCGTTGCGTGTGACAAGTGTGTTCGTAAAGCATTTTTTTTCGATATAAAATGTATGAAATATCAGTTGTCCAGATGTCTACATGCGTTGCGTTCATGGAAACAGGCTGTCGGAACTTTTATTCACATATACATAGTTAGGACAAAAGATTTGCTTTGATTTAATATTTATTTGGTATGTGGTTCATGATATTTAAAGATCTAGTAAGGATCCTGTAAATACCTAGTAAAGATCAAATAAAGATCGAGAGGTGTTGTCGGGGCGAGAGTTGCTGGCTGACTGATTAAATCTCGTTTTTGCAAGCTACTTAAAGTCGCCTGCGAAACGTTGGGGATTCGGGACTCTCGGAGCTAACGCGTTCTGCGCATGTCCGACGAACAGGGAATCTCGCGTCTCCCTCGCTGCCGTCTCGCTCTGACGTTTTATTCAGTAATTTACATTCAAAAGCGTTCAGTGAGCGTTCAACACATTTCTCTCCGACCGTGACATATACATTTACAAAAGGGAGTCGGGTCATTTGCGACCAGCGAAATAAAATTTATTCTCCATATGACCCAACTCCCTTACAAAATAGACATAGTTTATGCAAGTGGAATGTAACAAATATGTTTAACAAATGGCCGCGTTAAAAGCATTGCGGGAGAGGCCAACACGTCCGACACAAAAGCTAAGAAACAAGTGCTTTTAATATTTAAAAAAAAGTTCAGTATTTGTCACATCCCTTCATTAGCAAGGTTACAACTTTTCAATCGATGTACTTTATATACGAAATAATATATGTGTATTTACGCAAAAGGAATTATAATGATGAAGCATAGAACCACTCGAAGTGAACAAATATTCGAAATACTAATTATTACTGAATAATTAATATACGTACATCAAATACTTACTTACTTTGAAATATAAGCTAATATTGTATGATACGAAAGGGTTTATTTACGCTTCTATATTAAGTGACAAATTCTCAGTAAAAGTAGGTCAATAATATTAACATCACGATATTTGATGTTTTAGTTTATCAATTCTCACTTTAGCAAAATTATTTAAATGTTTTTCAACTTGTGTGCATAGATCACAACATCACAACATCGCTGATGTGTACCCGGCCTTGCTGGGGATTATTTTTATTTATTTTGGTTATAAAGTTGTGAAATCTTGCTTTGGGTGCCATAAATGATTTGACAGCGAAAGTAATGCCTTGTGACGACTGTTACTATCTCTAAACAAATAAAAAAATTAAAATTTTATTTCATTCCAAACATTTATTTTTTCAAAATATATTGTAATAAAAAGTTTTTAAGTAGGTCCCTACTTGTGTTTTCCATTTTGAAAATATTCTACCCAAATAAAAATTCTTCTTTTGAATATGTAATCTGTGGCTAACCGGAGTGGTGTGTATTGCGGGTTCAATGTTTTTCATACTATTTAAAAAACGTTATAGCAATAGTTTTACGTATTGGATTTCATTAAAACTACTCTCTAAACATTCTCGGCACTAATAAGAACAAACTGTGCTATTTTCAGCGAAATCGGTCTAGTAATTTGCGAGAAAATCGAGTTACAGACAAACATTAATTTTTATATAAAGAGATTGGGCTGCTATTTTTATGATAATTTTTGTGTTATGTATACAGTATTGTTGAACTAAGTCCCTGCTGACAAGCTACTTGCAGTAGCTTAACTAGTACAAATTTCGATTGTATGAAAATAATATTAAATATTAAAAAAAAGCGTTGGCCCGTACCCTGAGATTCTCTCAGGCAAGACTCAGGGAGTCATTATCGCTGAACCCCGAGACTATCTCGGGTGTACAATGGACCTTGTAACTAAATTAATAAGTACGGACAAACCAGTGGCAATTGGGGTGTCTCTTATTTTTGGTGTTTTTATTCGTTTTTCGTTGTTTATATAATTTTCCACGTTTTAAAGATTTTTTATTTTGTTTTTTTCTTTTGACTTGTTCTTCCAGTGTCCCTTTGTAATTGAAATATTTTATTTCTTATTTTTTGTATTATTCACTTATTTCGTGTTGTTTTTTTAAAAATGTTTTCACTTGTTTTTTGAGTTTGTTTAATCGTTTAAATAAATATATATATATTTACATTTTACAAAAGAAAAAATACAAGGCAAAAAGTCCCGAAAAACTACTTTTTTGTAGTTTGTCTAGCGAGAGCTTGTTATTCAAACTCCAAATTTACAGATAAGGTTATATATATATATATATATATATATATATATATGTCTATATAAAATGAAAATATAAAAAACATATATAACAAACGTAAAACATAAATGGCCGTAAAACGTAAAGCCCTGAAACGGCTTTTTGTTCCCAGTTGGGCAGTTAAAGCTTTCTAGTTTTTATTGTTAAATAATGTGTGAAAAATAAATGAATAAAAATATTTCCCTAGAAACTTCTACAAAAATACAGAAAAAAAAAACAAAACCGAAAACAATAAATCATACATAAAATAATATTTCCTTATTATCAAATTTTTAGAGTTTCGTTCATTATTACTTCCGACATAACGCCACGATGAGAATAGTGTTAATGGGATTAATCCTTGATTTAACGCCTACCGATCGTCACTTTTATTGCTAGAATAAGGGGACCCTAAAGAAGAACAAGTAATTCAGTTAAGTCTTATTCTCCACAGTGCGTTAAATTCGAGAGTGTTAATAGAGTCGTTAACTTTTAGTGTTTTGCTTTCATGTGTTGAGGCAAGAAAGTAAATGTTTACGACAGTCATTCCATACATTCTAGAAGTTTTGTAAGAAATTGTTTTTGGCAAGAAAATAAATTTAATAAGAGTTACCGTGTTTCTAAACTACAAAGATTTGATCGCACAAATTTATTTATTTGATCATACGCCCATCTGTCTTTTACGTGGATTTTAGAAAATAATATAAAGAGTTAGCGAAAATTACAAGTACATAGATATCCTAAACCATAAAGTAATGAACAATCTTTTTCAAACGTTTAACAGTGACATAAAATAGAAAAGGAAAACAATATTATAATACAAATCATTATCGCTACATTATCCAATCTACAATATTACATATTGTAGGATTCATCAAAGTGCTGGTATAGATGACGCTTTACTGTATAAATGGAGTTAACAAATACATCAAAAATTCCTCCAAACTTGTTGCCCAGATCATGCATCCTATTGGTTAATGAATGAGACTGATAATTGGTTGTGTAAGTATTGCAGAAAAAATAACGAACGTCAACTCTGAGATCAGCGACGTCATCAGCTATCCGAAGGTTGAAGGAACCAAAGCTAACAAAGCATCAGATACTCTCTGAGCGTGCTTTCAACGTGTTAGGCTTCAAAGCCTGGAATAAACTGCCACACGATTTAAGATTGATTAAAGACTTCAAAATTCAGAGAGAAGCTTAAAACGCATCTCTCCAGATAGCCACTTTTAATTTAATAGTGGCGAGGATGGCGGGGCTGTCAATTAGGTTGTTAATGATTTTATATAATACATTAAGCAAGAAGTGAAAAAACGTTTTTTTTTACTAATTAGCGCCACCTGTGAGCACGTATCAAGTTTCGTTTAACCTTAAGAGACGAGATTAGAGTTGCCTGTATAAGTATAACAAGAATGTGTGAAAGCGTTAACCAAAAAGTGTTTTTATATGAAAGAGCATATAATACATCCCATCTGTAACAAAGTTTTCGATATATTCAAACATCGATACGTAGATGACGTAGTAGAAAAAATCATTAAAAGAAATTACTCGAAAAAATTTCACCGTACATATTATAAACATTCTTTTAGGTGATACCACAAAGGAGTCAAGACTGTAACCGTGAAATATATTGCATGCAGTTGCGTGCATTCCATAAAGGCTGAAAAACTGTGCCTACCCCAAGAAATATTCTTCCTCACCTTCATATTGACTCATTTAATGATTGGTGTACAACTAACTGCCTAGAACTAAATATTGATAAATTTAAAATTATGTCATTTTATAGAGCAAATAAACCGATCCTGTTCGATTACATATTAAAAAGTGTCTCCCTGTCTACCGTCAATTTATTAAGGACCTCGGTGTCACCTTAGACTGTAAACTTTCTTTCAGTGACCACATCAATAATGTCACTAATAAATCACTAAAACTTTTTGGCTTCATCAATAGAATTGCCTGCGACTTTAAGAATACAAAAACCCTAAAAACTCTACTGCTCACTAGTTCGTCCTCATCTTGAATATGCCAGTGTCATTTGGTCTCCTTTCTATGCTGTTCATATTCATCATATTGAATCTTAAGGGGAGAAAGAGGCGATTACTCCTATGTTGAAATTGAACAAAACATTAACATTTCTACATTAGAAAAGCGCAGGAAAGACTGTGATCTTATTTGCGTTTTAAAAATAATTAATTGTATTATTGACTCGCCATCTTCATTGTAACTAATTCAGTTCAACATTCCTTGCTGTACTCAAAAACAATGAATTGATTTTTCTCAATCAACACTCTACTAATTATGGGTACCATTCTCCACACTTCAGAATGTCAAGATTTGTTAACTCAAGCCAGGGCCTTCACATTTTTGGTACTAGTGTTAATGACTTTTGCAGGGCTTTACGAAATTAGAACTAAAATTATCATTTAGCATGTCAAAAATCATGGACTCTACTAAAACCATGTTCAGGCTTTGACTTGAATGTTTTCTCAAATGTTTATTTTTGTCCTCTTTTTGTCATTGCTTCATTCTTGTATTATGTATGTGCTGTTATTTTTCTGTGGCTCTTGTTTATTTCATTTCGTGTTATGAATTTTGTGTAAGTGGACATTGGTCCGTAAATAAATAATTAAATAAAAACGAACCATAAAATGAAATTTAAAAATACGTAAAATTTCTGATCGACATGCATTTTTCATGAATTTACCACGCTCATTTATTCAGTTGGCCACAACAATCAGCGGAAAGTGATAATTTACAAATCAATATCTATGCATTACACAGTATTATTACAAAGCATTTTAAAAGTATAATAACGGTGTTTTTAATAATGTTTTTATAATGTGGGGTTTAAGGTAGGTTTGATAAAGTGATGTTGTGAATTGGAAATTACATGTTTCGTAAACACCTCACTAGGAGAACCTGCGCTGAGGTGTACAAGTATAAGTGTAAAATGTGATACAAGTATGTATGTGTTTTGGTTAGTTTAATTTTAATATATTAGATAGAAGAAGAAGAATATATACTATGGAGTATGTTTGATAAAAGAAAATTGTATCACGTGGAAAGAGATGGAAGGGACTGTAAAGTAAACATATTATTGTATGTGTTGAGTTATGTTTGGTTTGGTTTTTTAACGTTTTGAATGAAGTGAATACCATTATTTTTGATCCAAGCTGTGATGTGTATTTTGAAATTAATTTTAGATATTGTATTTATACTTAAGTAGATATTTCAGAGTTGTGGGCACGTAGCAATAAAAGTGTATTTGCCCGTGTGATGTATTAGGATATTCAGTGTTTTATTTGTTGAGGACCTGGCATCTAATATGTTTTGAGGTTGCATTGGAATGTGAATTTTGTGTTGGAAGAGATGTAGTAATACAGATTTGAGATAAATTTGATTAATTGTTATGACACCTAGTGTTTTTTTGCCAAAAAGATGAAAGTTTTTGAGAATTTTTGAATGGGTGATTAAGAAGAAAATAATGTAGATGTTTAGGAAAAATTTGTAGCCTCTTCGGTAATTAACTTATGCGAATGGAAGAATCGAGTTCCATAAAATTGTACCAAAAGTCTTACCTACAGTACTTAGTTAACTGGACACGTTTTTAATTAAACGTTAATTCGTTTCCACAATGGCTGCTAATGAACCTATATTTCACGGGGCGACATTAAAAATTAAGCCTCTCGCGCGAATCCGAGAATAATAATAAACAATATAAAACGAAGAATAAATACGAAGTCATAATATGAAAAGGCTTATCCACCCAGTCCATTTGCCTTAAGCGATTCGCCGTTTTCTATTGTAAAAACAAACCCGAGGAAATTCAAGGATATGAAATAAGAAGGGTGAAATAAGAATAAACTCCGAAACTCTGGAAAGGGGGCTGGAGACAAAATGGCTTAACGACAAAAAGCATCGAGAAAAAATAAAACATGTTATATTGTAGGTCCAAATATTCTATTAATTTCTTTCATATTATTCTGTTTATTACAATTTTTTAAGATCGCCAGTGAATGACTCGGATGTGTCTGTAGCAAATAAATAAAATTAAGTAACAAATGCACATAGTGGACTGAATTCTCCAAAACAAAATGTCTAGAAATAGTTGCATAGCAAGAAGTACAAAAAATTCTTCTCTTTTTGTTTTGTTTTGTTTTTTATTTAAATTTTAAATTTAACTACCACTGTCGTCTGATGTTACACATTGCTAACAGCACCCTTAAGGTGATTTAAAAAAAAAACGTCGCTTTAAAAATTATGCAATTATTATTATTATTCCTATGTATTTAAATATAAAAACACTTTTTACTTATTCTACTATACTATTCACTTATTTTATTTCTCTATACGATTTATGAAACGGGTATGCATGGACGAACGGCGAATTTTT
Organism: Halesus radiatus; assembly: GCA_022606495.2. NCBI lineage: Eukaryota > Metazoa > Arthropoda > Insecta > Trichoptera > Limnephilidae > Halesus > Halesus radiatus. The sequence goes on from JAHDVE020005626.1 coordinate 65,422, forward strand.
CGTCACAGTGCTGCGATCCCGTCACATGCAAGGGACAAAATAAAATAAAATGAAATAGCACTGACGAAATCTTTAACAAACTTAACATTATGTAAATAATATAATAATATTTTTAATTATTAATTATTTTTGTTGAGATTTAAAAACCTCATCGTAATATTTCTTTAAAGAAATTTCTTTAAAGAAATATTTTTAGTTTGTGTCCTTTTGTCCGGTTTCATCTTTCATTTAGGTTATGTTAATATTATTTTCTTCGATGATTAAATATTACGATGAGGTTTTTAAATCTCAATAAATATAATTAATAATTAAAAATTGAATTCTTTAGACTTTTATAAAAAGTCAATAGATGTCTCATATAAATAAAAAGTCGGATGTAAATCCGAGACACTGTTTAACTTTGCAATTGAGTTCGGGTAGAACTTTGTAAACATCATAAAAATAGCTGCCAATAATATGAGATTAAAAATGGAAGATAATATTCACAAATCTTGAATTTGTGATATGATATCGATGAAGATGACACAAATTGAACATGTCTCATCTCTCCGGATAGGCAGAGGACCTGGGTTCGATGCTATTTTACATTCATAAATACAAAAAAAAAACAAGAAATAACAACAATCACACATATTAGAAACACTAGATTCCAGAAGCAAAAACGCATACAACAAGGAACCACAAACACGACATTTGGACAAAAAACTTCTTATACTATGGTAGTAAACTCTACAACAAAATCTTACTAGCCTTTAAAAATTACAACAACCATAATAAATTTAAAAATCAAATAAAACACTGGATACGTTACATAGGGAGATCTGAAATAGAAAATATATTAACACCAAATACAAACACTGAAACCACTCAACTGCACATAAAACACCTCACCTTACAATTATCAAAAAATTTTCATCAAGCACATCAATTTAATATAATGTAATTTATTATTTTGTAAATGAAATCCTCAGTACGGGAAATCCAAGTGAGGATATCATTATTTGTTATTTTGTTATAAATAAAAAAGAAGATAATAAAACACTAATATTATTATTATGATAAAATGAGGACAATTGCAGCCCCTTAATTTTTTTCCATTCTTCCTCGACGGACCGTACCATTTTAGTCGCGGTTGTTTTGTCGCAGCTGTTCTGTCACTAGCCCCAGTGACTGTCTTCCGATAAACCCACTGCCAAACACGTTGAACTCAGAAAGCTGACACTTTTCAAAATTTCAATATTATTTACTTAAAGTGCTAAGGCAAAAGGAGCGACTGATGTTTTATTCAGGAGGTTCCTACGCAAGTTGGAAGAACGTCCATTAGGTTGATATTATTATTAAATGATAATTTTAGGGTAGTGTTTTAACGTGACATAAGTGTTTATTTTATCGTGAATATTAAATAAGAGAAGGCTCATTAAACGGACCTTACACTTATTCCCAACACAGGTAAAATTCACTATGTGTCGACCTGTTTGGTAATTAGAGAGTTTACCTCTAAGGTGACGATGAACACATTGTGGAACACCTATATATATATATAAAAGTCAATGTAAGTTTGTTTGTTTGTCCTCGATGTTCTCGAAAATTACTCTACTGGTTTCGCTGAAAATAGTACAGTTTGTTTTTATTAGTGCCGGGAAGGTTTAGAAAGTAGTTTAAATTAAATCTAATATGTAAAAGTGTTGCTATAACGTTTTAAAATTAGTATGAAAAACATTGAACCCGCCATGTTTTATTTAGGTTAGCTCATAGATATAACACTCTGGTTAGCCACAGATTGCATATTTAGAAGAAGAAGGTTTTTTGGGTAGAATATTTTCAAAATGGAAAACACGAGTAGGTACGTACTTAAGAACATTATGATTAAGATATATTTTGAAGAAATAAACGTTTGGAATGAAATAAAATATTAAAATTAATGTTTCTTTATTTGGAAATATTTACTTTCGCTGTCAAATCAATTATGTCACCCTAATGACAAGCAAGAATTCACAACTTCATAACTTTATTCCAAAAAAAAAAATTCCCGAGTAAGGCCGGGTACACATCAACTAGTATTATTAAAATATAACACCACAAAAGAGTGCACAGTGGTGTAAAATTTAGAATTTTTTTTTCTGAAACGATTTTATTTTACTTTCGTTTGTCATTATGGGCGAAGTATCACAAATAAATAATTTAGACTGCGCCGGGTTTCAAACTCGTGAACTCAAGATCCGTGGCTAATGATCTGAACCGCTCGAGCATGGAGGTCATCACGTATTTGATTCTCGTCAAGAATATTCTCTTTTTTTTATAAGAAAGACAAATATTCCCTGGTTATAAATAACCTGGCAATATTTGAAAATCTCCTGCTACCATCACAGGAAGCGGAAGATGTTGCTTGTGTAGTAATGGAGGACTTAGCCAGCCGAGGAATTGAACTCAAACCCAAACACGATGCCAACTCAGCCACTGACCGGTCAAATATAGAAAATACTTTTTTTTTTAAATAAAGAATGCAGGTGATATAGTCCAACGGCTTTGAGTAGAGAGACTCTGTGTTGTTTTCAAATCAACGTAGGTGATACGCATTCTCACGCATTTATATTTAAGATGCTGTTACCTGGAGCATACGAGATTCCAGGAATACCCTATGATTTATCCCTTACCTGTGTAATAATTTATTATGTAAGGAATAATAAGGGACTGAGAATCCATCCCTTAACAATCGAATGTTCTATGTACGCAGTTAGTTTCACGAAGGATTAATTTAAATATCGGCATCCGTTGTCCTAGTTTTGTCAACAGCTGAATACTGTGTTCCAATATCGGCTAGGAGCGCCCATACGTCCATGGTCGATATTCAGCTTAATTCAACAATGCGGACCATCAGGCAACACATTCAAAAGCCAAAAAAGCAAAATGGGGCTGATTTTCCAATTTACGTGAATCACACTAATCTAAACCGTCGGTCACACGGTGTGATTTCGTCGCTGCCGTTGTCGCGTGATCGCCATTTCTTCTAGCCGCTAGTAGACTCAGCTATTCGAATGTCTGGAACTGCGAGTAGGAAGTAGCGAGTGGACTATCAAAAAAATGTCGTACGAACCTCATACTGTATTTTATTAAACGGCTAATTCGTTTTAATTGTGCCGAGCTGAATAAACAACTGTTAAGTGAAATAGAAAGTTCTTCAAAAACAAGGAATTAGGTTATCGACTGAATTAGACGAAGTAAAAAACACAACGTAAACAATTATTAAAACAAATCATAATCTCAGTTGTCGTTGATGTCAGACGATGCGGCAGCAGCGCCGCGTAGTTGCGATTACATGGAATAGCAGCACCACATAGCAATTATGAACCTGTTATAATCGAAACGCGTGAATTTTAAAAGCTGCTAATTGAATAGAGTTACTCATAGCGAATACCTTGTAACAATAATTAAAACAAGTAAAAATCTCATTTTTCATTATTGAAGAAGATAATATTAACACATCCCAAAATGAACCACGAAACCGAAAAAACAACAGAAATTAAAAAGATTTCAGTCGCATCTGGGACTCGAACCCAGGACCTCTACCTATCCGGGGTAACCACTTAACCAACTTAGGTAATGAGACCAGCTCAATTTATACGCCATTTACACCGATATCATACTTCATGTTGAAGATTTGTTAATATTATCCTCCAATAAAAATCCAATGTATATCCGAGACTCTATCCAGATTACAATTGAGTTCGGGATGAAACTTTGCAATCATCATAAGGATAGCAGCCAATAATATGGGATTTATAAAAATGGAGGATAATATTAACTAATCTTGAACATGAAGTATGATATCGGTGTAAATGGCGTAAATTGAGCTGGTCTCATTAGCTAAATTGGTTAAGCGGTTACCCCGGATAGGTAGAGGTCCTGGGTTCGAGTCCCAGATGCGACTCAAATCTTTTTTTTTTCTGTTGTTTTTTCGGTTTCGTGTTTCATTTGGGATGTGTTAATATTATCTTCTTCAATGATTAAAATATTACAATGAGGTTTACAAACTTCTATAAGTTATAAAAATTAAATTCATTTTTCGTTGATGTCAGACGATGCGAGAGCAACGCCGCTTAATTGCAATCGCACGGAATAGCAGTGCCACACAGCAATTATGAACATGTTATAATCGAAACGAGTGAATTTTAAAAGCTGCTAATTGAATTGAGTTACTCGCACCGAATACCGTGTCACGCGAAGCGATTTCGGAGCTATTATTCAAATAGCAGCGTTGAAATCGTTCCGTGTGATCGAGGCTTAAGTGATATTAGCGTCCGTCCATAGGAATTGAACATAACATACTTGAATTGCAACAAATTTCAATCATTATGACATATTGAATTGCTGGTCTAAGTCACCATCTAAAGCTCGGCATCCCAAGGGTTAAGTCGTGAAAACATACACTCATAATTTTGGTCACGTTCTTTGACCACGTCAAAGGGATAATTTTCCAATAACTTTACGTCGGTGATTCAATTTACTTTCCGACGTTTTTCAAAATGTGCTTTATGACAGCATTTCCCCCAGGGGATCAAATATTGGGTTTCTACAGACAATTTCTGGTTTAGTGTAATATTACGAAAACAAAGTGGTTTTTAACTTTTAAAATGACTTATTGAGCAAATAAATTGTAAACATTTTCAATCACATCCGCGGAAAGCCAGACTCCGAAGAACGTCACAAAATATCAATAGCGCGTACCATTCTCGAGAGCAGATATGTCGTAGATGGCAGCGTCTGGTCTATGTACCTTACTGATGGTCGAGAAAATCAAAATAATATTTTACAGACCTCTTTAAGAGATTAACAAAGGCGATGTTAAAATTAGGCGATTGCATTACAATCCCGAAATATTTTCAAAGATAATATTCTGTAAGCTTATATCTGTTCGTGATATAATACTGTGGCTTAAAATTGCGAGTCACCATACATCTGAATCTGAATATAACAAAATAGTGGTGAATGCTCATAACACAAGAGTAACTCCAAACGATGAACTTGTAATGCCCAGATACTAATATGAATACGGTCTAAGAACTTTAGAATACCATGTTCTAAAAATTTACAACAAATGTGAAATAAATTTTAGAAGGAGATGCTGAAAAATGGAAATGTGCAAAAGTTTTTTTTTTTAATCATTAATGATTTTCGGCTTTTACATATTATAACATAAATTATGAGACAGACTATAATATGAGAAGTATATAAGCAATAAAGAGACCTTATCAGCGTGTGTAATAACATAGATAAGTTTAAAAAAAATCTGTAAATGACAAAGCAAGAATAAGCGTCTATTGAAGGTATATAAAAATTAGGACTTATGAAAAGAAAGCAAAGATTTTATTAAATTAATAATTTGAAATTATATATGGTTTATAATATTTCTATAAATCATAGATATATTTAATTACTAAATATATCATAAAAATAGATATATGCTTAATGGTAAGTAATAAATTAACAGAAGAACAAATGAAACATGAAAACGCAAAAAATGGTAAAAAAAAACATTATTAATCCGAGACACTGTCTAGTTTGCAATTGTGTTCCTTAGGAACTTTGTAATCATTATAAAGATAGCTGCCAATAATATGGGATTAAAAATGGAGAATAATATTTACAAACCTTGAATTTGAGATACGATATCGACGAAGTTGACATAAATTGAACTAGTCTCATTAGCTAAGTTGGTTAAGCGGTTGCCCCGGATAGGCAGAGGTCCTGGGTTCGAGTCCGAGATGCGACTGCAATCATTTTATTATCTGTCGCTTTTTTCCGTTTTCATGTTTCATTTGGGTTATGTTAATATTATTTTCTACAATGATTAAATACTAAAATGAGGATTTTAAATCTCAATAAAAATAATTTAAAAAAATAACAGAAGAACAACCACAGTGAGTATATCAGAACAGTTAAATGAGTTTGTGAGTACATGTGTGTATTGTAACCGCGATACATTCCATATATCTGAGATATGTCTGAGATATATTTTTGTACTGGATTTATTTTGGATTTTCTCTGCATTTTTAAACCTTTGTTTTTACTTCCGTAAACATTATTATCATTGAAGAAGACAATATTGACCAATCCTAGATGAAACACGAAACCAAAAAAAAAACGCTTTCCGGGACAGCCGCTCTACCGACTGAAATAACAGTTTAATTTTATTTTCAAAGGTCATATTTTAATCTTTGGCGTAAAACCGATAAAGTGTGGCTTCCGCGGGATAATTGCATTGGATAAAAACATCGCTGTGCTGCATTGAAGTGTTAATAATTAGTGACCCAAAAACCGTCAATAATTATTGCGAGGGCTGGACGAGACCTTAATTATGCGCATGTGGTTAGATAGGTACATAAAGCCTTGCCAAATAAATTTAATGCATATTGTTTACTCATTATGAACTGTGAATTATAGTAATTTACATGTTTGAAAAGTGTGGTTAAATTGTGCCTTGCCAACATGAAACCAATACTAAAATATTTACATAAACCAACGTATTTTCTTCGCAGTGATAGGCAGGAGGCCGCTTCTAGTTCTTTTTAAGGAAAATTCCTCATCCTCATAATGAGCATTTTGTTTGTTACGTTTGAGTCCTAACTGCTCCCAACCGTCCGGAGCCAGTGAGACTATGTCATTCCCAATTGGGGAATGTTGTAAGGCTGAAGGTATTGGGGAGGGGAAGGAGAAGGGGAAGAGGAAGGTGGGGAAATACCTGGGTATTCAGATCTGGTCACCAAACACGGCTAAAAGCCATTTCAAGCAATGTTTCAATTCTGAACAGTGGTCTTTCACCAGGGCGATACTGAGAGTATCTTTCACTCTGGAACGTGCGCAAATATACTATATATATTTTAAAATTAATTAAGTGTGGAACAGCGCAAATCAAGTAAATAAAATTTACTAGCGCACGCCGGGATTTGAACCCGCGACCTTTGGATCCGTAGTCGAGAGCCTTACTGCTCGACCATGGAGGTCGTCAAAAGTTAAAAACATTTTTTTTTTTAATATTAACTTATATATACATCTGAAAAAATGTACATAAACCTATGTGCAGGCCAGTGCGTGGGTATACCTGGTATCAGTTAGTGGCAGTATATTAGTATATTTGTATTAATATATGGATGTTGAAGATAAGTTAAATAAAAATTATAAGTTAAATAAGAAAAAGAAAATGAAAAAAAAGAAAAGAAAAGAAAACGGGGAAAAATATACAATTATAGCAGGAAAAGGTTGATATATTTTGTTTTAATTCAGTTTTTTTATAACATTTTTGCATGTGTTTAAAGACGATATGTTTGGACACTTACATTCTATAGATGGTAAATTATAAATTTTAGGAGGAATAAAAAAGCATGTCTCTGCGCAAGCTCAGTTTTTCACAAAGGTACTTCAAGTACGTTATTTATTCTGTTACTAAAGCGGTTTTCGTTTTATGGGAATGGTTTTTTTTTCTTGAAAATACATATTTTAGGCACTGTAGAAAATAAATTGTTCTTATGTATAACAGTTCAGCCTCGTGGAATAATTGTACGGAGGGGAAGGTACTTTCTTTATGTAACATATTTTTAGTATTAATTTTTGAGATGTTTCAAGTTGTTTAAGGTAAGTATTATAAATTTCCCCCATCCGATTATTCCATAAGATACTGACGATTGCCCATGTGAATGGTATACCATTTTAGTTATTTTGATATCAACTATGTTATTCAAATGTTTAAACATCGTTACGTAACTTCAGAAAGATCCTAGGAAGACTCTAGCTACTCGTCAACAAACGGTAAAACGACGCCAGCGCCACGTTTGCCACAACGGTAGCTTGCACGCCCACGCGCCGCACACTTCCTTCTCACCCGGCTTCCGAATCACTTCCCTCTTGTCCGCCGCCTACGATCCAGTCAACTGCGTCTCTAAAAGAGCGCGCTAGAAGCCATTTTGGTAGCCGCAAATTGTAGCGCCATATTATCATGCATGCTGGGTTAGCGCCCACTGTGCGAGATGCATTAGTATAACCACAGAGCACCGGTACATGGTGACTCTCTCGTAAATGTAACTTAACTTCAGTGTACTGATGTCCAAGCCCGAGACTTCCACTAGGATCCTTTTGCCGCCACGATTATGACTGTAAGCTGACTTTGTATTTCCTCTTATGTGTTGTAACTTATTCGAGTCCCCGTTATCATGCCCGTTTAGAGAATATCAGAGAGAATAATCACCCGTAACTTCCATTTGAGGTTAGGCTAGCTTTTGATTATTGTAGCATAACTTACCATGTATGTACCTTCCCTTGAATAAACTCTGAGTCTAAAAGCATTTAGTAGATTCATTTGGCGTAGTATTAGATTCCCCGACCCCAATTATAAGACTGCCCGTAGGCCTACGGCCCTGCAGAGGAGCTTCTTGGCCTGCCGAAACTGAGCTAGTCGAATGTCCAGAGCCGAGCTCCCTGTCAAGACACCACCCCCGGGGTAAGTCTAAACCAATGAATTGTCTCCCGTAACCGCTCTTTCCCAACCTTCCTCCTGTCCATCTCCTTCCCACAACCCCACCTCCAGTCAAATTCTATTTATAACAACATAGAAGTTAAATACCTTAATTTACTTACAAGCTTTTATACGTAATAGAGTATATCTGGTAGGTAGTGAAAACAATAAACTCTATTTATTAATCTGATTTATTTATTCTTACGTAAAATCCTTTCCATTAAAGCGTTATTTTTATACGACAAACATTTAAATTATAATTCCTTACAAGCATTTTAATCTTTCTTTGTCCAAGCCGGACCCACGAACAGACATTAACGCGTGGAAAGCAAAGATAAAATTAAAGTATTGTTTTAAGTTAAACGGAAAGTGGCTAAAAAACAAATAATATTAATAAGTGGAAAAATAAGCTTTATTTTGTCAAAGTCCTCCAACCATTTAACTGCGCATTAATTGTTCTGAGAAGGTTAAAAAACCCACGCAACTTTCGATCACTTCAAAGGTACCGATATGATACCGTTCTTAAAACTAACTTAAGGTATGGCATAAATATAATATAATATAATATAATGTAGGTGATAAAATTGTACGTCCTCTAAACGTGTTAATAGGGGTGATTATATTTATATGGGAATGCAGGGAGCTTGGAGGAACCGTAACATATTTGCCAAGACATTTAATTACTAGAATACCACGATCGTGGGAATAATTTATCCCTGAAAGCTACAGACACGTGTTGGGTAATTTCATGGAACCTGATTAAATATGAGTCACGTAGAAATGTGCCAGAACTAAATGGAACTGATAAAAATAATTTTCCTTAATTATTTCAATTAAAGCATCATAGGTAAAAGTCTCTGCTTTCCGATACAGAAACCTTACACATTTTCCTACCTACCAGTGTAGATTTTAAAGATAAATCATTCGCAGTATTTCTTCAGTTAGCAGACTACAAGGTGTGCATTTTTAATGCTCCCGTTTAAAACATAGAACGGAATATGGTTTGATTAAGTTTTTTTAAAATAGCACATTAGTTCTTAAGCCGGAAATTATTATTTTTTGTATTTGTTGGGCATTAAGTATGTAACAATTTCGTTCTAAGAGTTTTAATCGCAATGTACTTTTGTTAATTAATTTTATTACTGCACTACCGATTTCGACATATCCGTGACATTCAATAGCGTTCATAAAACTAACTTAAGGTATGACTATTAGAAATTTTAAAACTAGAATCAGAGAACATGAACTCTGTTTACGAAATAACAACTATTCCGAGTTTGCTAATCATTTATTAAAGACAGGCCATTAATTCAACAAAGAAAAAAACTATGTTTGAACATTCAAATATTATTATTTTTTTGTTTTTTTTTATTGAAGTTTAAAAACCTCATTGTAATATTTAATCATTGAAGAAGATAATATTAACATAACCTAAATGAAACACGAAACCGAAAAAATAACAGAAAATAAAAAGTTCCTAATCCTATGCCTATGCTGTGCCTATCCTTGTCCGTGTCCCTGTTCCTGTCCGTCACTGTCTCTGTCCCTGCCCCTACCCCTAACCCTAACCAGTAATTTTTCTATTATTTTAAAGGTCAGTGTGCGAAATTTCATTGTGCCAATATTCTGCTGTAAGGGGTGAGAAGGGGAGCTTTTCGAAATCTCATGCAGACAGTGACTTTCCTATTATTTCGAACGTCAAGAAGGCAAAATTTCATCAAGCTTGGATTAAAACTATAAATTTGTATACAAAACAAACAAACACAGGCCTCACGAGACATTCTTCTTTATATAATAGAACGCGTTGAAAAACTCAAGGTAAAATTTAATTTCAGCATATGTGTACGACAGGCCGCTATTCCGCCACATTTTTAATAATATTTTTACGATTAATCCACTCTTGTCTACGAAAACCGCCGGGGATATTTCGTTCTTTTGGAAATACAAAAATCTTGCTTGGAAATAAACGACAAAATAACAGGAATATTACTATTTCACGTAACAGATATTAAATTTCCAAGGGAGACATTCACAAAGAGAAAATAATCCCATGTCACTTAATAACGTAAAATTTTAAAAATATATATTAAATGTTTATATGTGGAGGACAAAAAGAACAAAGGCCCTCTCCTTCTTCTTGTGTCGCTTCCTTATTGCTGAGGATCGTGACCCCCACTCCAATCTCCCTCGTGTACAAGGCTCCTCGACTCCTCGCTATCCTGCACTGCATGGAGAGCTGCGGACACCGATGTTCCGAACACCTGCGAAATTCGGTCATTTCAACGCATCGGTGACCTGCCTCTGCTTCTCTCACCTTCCACTTTGCCAGTGATCATCAGATTCTCCAGGTTTGGCGAGCAAAAAGAATCTTAGGATACGCTGTAGGCAGAAAGTTGATAGCCTACTTTTTTCGCGTAGTTCACTCATACAACTGCAAATCGAATCTACGAACTAGACACCAAAGGCATTACTTTTATTGGCTCCGACGGTTTGATAGTCCGCGCAGTTTGGACGTAGTTCGGCGACATTTCATTATCTGTGATTATAGCATAACAATAAGCCCCCCCCCCCCTTTACCAATGTTAAGCCATTCCGCTCCCAAGATGATACGCCAGTGTTACCGTCATATTTGAGTTATTTTCACATTTCTCAGTTGAAAAGTTTTTAAAATAAGGTTTTTATTATTTATTCAATCAATATTAATGATTAATCATTGAAGAAGTTAATATTAATAAATCTCAAATGAAATGTCAAATCGAAAAAGACACCGAAAATAAAAAGGTATCAGTCGCATCTAGAAATCGAACCCACGACCTAACCAAGCCACCAAGCTAACGAGACCTTATTATTATCGTCATAAATGATGAATTTAAGACTTAACAAAATTAATCATTGCTATCTTTGTGTACGATTGCAAAGTTCTATCCGAATATATTTACAATCTAGACAGTGTGTCGGATATACCTATCCGATTTATTTATATGGGACATCTATTGGTTTTTCTGCAAGTCCAGAAAAAATATTTAATTTATTTGAACAACTTATGAACCTCATTCTAATACTAACGGCCGTTCTTCCCAACTTTTCGAATGATCAATCTGAGTCGGCGATCAGTCAAGTGTTGTGTTAAGTATCAGCTCTGTTTGCCTGTTTTCGAGGATTTTTCAACCTAAATTGTCTATGGAGGTTTCTGCGCACTATAAAATAGTGTTCGTATCCGTATCCGCCCACTTTCATACGTGATAAAATAGTAACCGCCCACTTTTCAGACAATAAAGTGATATCAAAAAAAAAACTTTCAATGTAAAAATAACATAGATAAGTTAATATTGTATTTATTATGAATACATATAATTTGTTTTAAAAACTAAAACATAAACTAACATTTTATACTTCACAAATGCGTGTGTTAAAAATATGTTGGAAATAAAGTGTTAACTTGACTTTTGATAATGCCGCGAAGCACAATGTTCGTTTCGTACATTTGACATTTGACGTTTCTCGATAAGTGAAAAAACAAGACAAAAACAAGACGTAATTAATAATTACTAAAATAAGTTGGATTCTCTTCAGCTCTATTTAAAACATACAATAAACATTTTTTGACATTCGACAACGGAAAGGGTATTTTTCATTCAATAATTGAAGCGCGTAAAAAAGATCGTAAACTAATAATGACATTTGACATTGTGACGATTGTTCATCCTGTTAACACTTTTTACAATTAGTTTTCTGCTGAGGAGAACTGAAGTTCTCCACAAAAATCGATATCCTAAATTGATCGTAAATTTGATCGAGAATTTCATTGGGAAAAGCGAATTTGTACATTTTAACAGTGCCGAGGCAAAATTTTACCTCAGCCTTTGCTCAGTGGGGTTGGGAAGAACGGCGTTAATCATTTTATTTTCTGTTTCATATTTCTTTTGAGATTTGTTAATATTATCTTCTTCGATAAATCAATATTACAGTGAGGTTTATAAATTTCAACTAGTTATTCAAAAAAAAAATTAATAATATAACGTACAGTCGCATTAGTCGGAAACATAAAGATTTAAGGTTTGAATCAAATTTTCTCTCAAGAGTTGCTCAGTTGTTTGTCAACAACCAGCGGATTGAGCCCAACTCATCTACTATTGCCGCGAGGACTTATCTAATGAATTCAATATCACTGCTTGTGGCATACATTTTGAGTAATGGCCTCTATTTGCTCCAGACAAAAGATTACCCAGTTGAATGGAAATGAAATATGTCGATTTGTAATAGGCGCCCATGAAAAATATTAAATTTTCGATACCACATGGATGACATTGTTTTCGAATTCAACAAATACATATATATATAAATATAAATCAATATACGTTTGCTTGTTTATCCTCGATGTTCTCTAAAATCAAGACCGGTTTCGCTGAAAATAGCACAGTTTGTTTTTATTAGTGCCGGGAAGGTTTAGAAAGCAGTTTGAATGAAATCAAACATCTAAAACTGTCGATATAACGTTTTAAAATTAGTATGAAAAACATTGAACCCGCCATGTTTTATTTAGGTTAGCTCATAGATTAGCCACTCTGGTTAGCCACAGATTGCATATTCAAACGAAGAAGGTTTTTTTGGGTGGAATATTTTCAAAATGGAAAACACGAGTAGGTACCTACTTAAGAACTTTAAGATTTAGATACACTTTGAAAAAATATACGTTTGGAATGAAATAAAATATTCAAATGAATGTTTCTTTATTTGGAGATAGTTACTTTCGCTGTCAAATCAATTATGGCACCCTAATGACAAGCAAGAATTCACAACATCATAACATTATATAAATCCGAGCAAGGCCGGGTACACATCAGCTAGTTTCACTATAAATCTGCTTAGTTTCTACTTAACCCTTCTAGATCCGTGTTAATTCAAATTAATAAGTTTGTGATTTTTTCCAATAATAATTAATTTATTTCATAATACACCTTGATAAACACACAATGTGACCCATTTGTAATAGTTTAAAAAACAGAAAGATTGCGTTTTCAGATCACGTTGGGGTCACCAGATATCGGGGAGCTAGTTTAAAGGATGGGATCGGATATTCAAATTAATTAAATTCTGATTTAAAACAGATAAACTTTAATTTTTCGAAGGAAGCAATCACTTTGTGGCTTGACATTATAATTTAAATAAAAAATGTTTTTGTTATAAGCCACTTTATTTTTAACATAGACATGCATTAGACCGGTTTCCAAATTGGAAATAAACAATTAGATTTAACCCAAAGTCCGATTTTAAGGATGTTCCCTTTCTTCCCCTCCCCTCCCCCTACCTCTCCATCTACCGCACTACCCACCCCCCACTGTGATGCTCTGTCCTGTTCTACCCTATCGTGCTGTCTCTTTTCCTCACTTTCTCTGTCTCCATTATGATATCTCTGTATTTTAATTTTAGTTTATATGTGTACATTCCTGAAGAAGGTTGAGTCCAACTGAAACCGGTCGAATGCATAAATATGTATAAAAATAAAGTGGCTTAAAACAAAAACATTTTTTATTTAAAAGATAAACTTTATTTCACTTTAGACACACGATGCTTTATATGGGAGTAAAACGTCGAAGATTTTAATATGTAGGGATTATGAATTATGAACTGCAAGCCAACGTCACACGAGGAAGAATGTCAGTTCGTTTTTTCAAATGCCCCAACATTTCGTTCGCTGCTAAACACGCATGCGCGTGTTAGTGTTGCCACTTGACAAAAGTTGCCAGTGGATTAACTCCAAAATCACAGTTCTTACAATATAAACAAAATGTCCCTAACCTTGATTTTAAATACTGATTAATAAAATTTATATTAAATCATAGTTTCCTACCTCTGATACCCCTATAATTGTATATATATATATATATATACCGCAAGTTCAAGAAAAAATTGTACCAGTCTGAAGACGGCCGTGATAGGCGGAAACCGGTCAGGTCAAAAAATAAAAAATGGAAAAAAGTTTTTAAATTGTTTTAATAAATCATTATAATGGAATTACACCACGAATTATCAGTATCAAAAATAGAAATATTGATAAATGTTGTATTATCTGACTTTTTATTATAACAAGTTTAAAAAATCTATTATTGTCGTATATAGAAGAATGACCCCGGCGGTATGTGTTTGTTTTGTATACAAATCTACTGTTTCATTCCGAGTTGATGAAATTTTGCACACTTGACCTTCTAAAAAAGGAGGGAGGTCTCAATCTACATGCGATTTCGAAAAACCACCCCCATCCCCCCTTCGCAATCCTTAAATCAGAATTTTGGTACTTCTTGAATAAATTTTGCACGTTTGATTGAAAATAAGAGCAAAATTACTGGGTAGGGGTAATACAACCATTCAGTATTAAATAAAATTATTTGGTTTTGAGGAAAATGCTAAAAGAATTGTAATATAAAGCGTTTCAAGTGCAGTTGAATGGTTTCTGTGTCAGTATGCATTTGGTGTTAATATCTTTTTTTTCATTTCAGATCTCCCTATGTAACGTATCCAGCGTTTTATTTGAGTTTTAAATGTATTAGTGTTTTCGTGATTTTTGAAGGAGAGAATAATTGTGTTGTATAGTTTAGTACCATAGTATAAGAAGCTTCTTTGTTCAAGCAAATGTTGAATTTGTGGTTGTGTTTTTGATTCTTGGATCTAGTGCTTCTAATGTGTGTGTTTGTTTTTATTTCTTGTTTTTTGTATTTATGAATGTAAAATAGTATTGTTTTAATGTTAAGATTAGCTAGGGACTTAAAGCATAATTTTCATGATGGCTTTCTGTGTTCTAATGCGTTATTAAAATACTATCATTTGCACTGCCCCATCCGATACCTACAATGATTTAAAAAAATTCGGGGTTTTGTTTTTTAATAGCTGGCAATCTTCTCTCTACATTAACGCTACTAAACCGGAAACTTTTTTTTTATTAACAAATTAGAGACGCATTTTTTTTCCTTCCTTGTTCTGTTTTGACACTACTATGTTAAGTCAGAGTACCCGATATAATTCAAACGAATGTACCCCATAATACCATAATAACACCCGCTGCAAGACATTGTGTCTACTTGCTTTGAAATCCCATCTTGTCTAACGTCGCAATTCCGCTGGCTGTTCTCATAACGGCAACGTTACCTGAATGCACCTGCGACAGTCTCTTTGCAAATAATGATATTGCTAGCAAATCTCTTTTATGATATTTACCCCACAAAGTAATCTACATGAATAGTAGCTTTTTTGTGAAAGACAATAACGCGATGTGGGAATAACGTATTTGCAGTAAAAATAATTCGAATAACGCATGTAAACGTTTACTGGAAACTGCTTGTTTCAGAAAAGAGCGATGAAATTTGTGGGAATGGACATCTTTTGGACTTGAATGGACTTTTCTCAGGGGGTATTTTTTTAATTCTAATAATATTTATTTATCTGAAACACACATTATTTAACAACAACATGTGAGAAAGCTTTGACTGCCCAACTAGGAAGAAATCCCGTTTTAGGACGGTAAATTGACAAATTTAGTTCATATTAAGTGCCGTTGTACAAAAATAGAAGGGAAATAGCTAGCGTTTACCAAGTATGGTAGAAAAAAGTATAATAATTAGGTATAAAGAGATGCGAAGAATAGTAAAGAAAAATAACAATTGTGCATACCCGATAATTTGAGTATAGTATAATAATTAATATAGAATAATAGTTAAGTTCAAAGAAATACGAAAAAAAAGTATAGAGTAATCGTTTACGTATACCAGATAATTTGAATATAGTATAATAGTTAAGTACTTATGAAGATATGAGAAAAACAAACATTATAGATTAAACAATTATGTATATGTCTTTGATAAGTAATGGTTGACGCTATTACTTGATTGGATTATCCTCAACTAGAGAGAAAAAAAAAATGTTTTTTTGTAAGAATTGGGCTATAGAATCTCTAATTTGGGATATGCTGTGAGGCTGACTAAAGTAGGGGGGGGGGGGGAAGGGGAGAGAAAATAGGGAGGTTTGGAAGTACCTAGCTATTCAAACGTAGTGACTAATTCATTGTTACGCGGATGACGGTACAGTCCATGATAGCTTTTGTTTGACAAGCCCCCAAAGGGCACACGAACTCCAACGGCTCGGAGGGCTTTGAAGCAGATAATGGACGGTTACCTCGAGAGGTTTTCCTCTTGGGGTAAGAATAACCTCGAAGAATTTAATGTTTCAAAGACCGAATCATATCTGATTACGTCAAAAAGGGATCGAAATGACTAGCCTCCTTTAATTGAAGCAATATTCCCTACAAGTCCTTTATTGACATGCTTGGTGTAACCCTAAGTGACCAGCTCAGGTATGGGGGCTCTATCGGAGCCAAGGTAAAGTTAGCCTCTCAGAAGCTGGGCGTACCGTACAGAGCCCGCAGATACTTTAATAGTACACAATTGCTGACCCTGTACAAATCGAATTTGGCAGCCACCTCTGGTCGGGAGCCAGAAAATTTCTGAAAAAAACCCTTGACTTTGTGCGGAAGCTGGCGGTCTGTTTGACAGACTCGCCTATCTTAACAAACAGATTTTAATATTTGGAGCACAGACGTCAGATGTGAATAGCGTCCTTGTTCTACAGGTATTTCAATGGAAGGTGATCTGAGGAACTAGCGTCATTGATCCCTTCGGCAACGGTGCACAGTCGTGAAATACGCAAAACGCGCGCCCAACACAGTTAATATTTGCAACGTGAGAACGTGTCGCTTCTATGAATCATTCTTTTGTTCAATAGCTCAGTTGTGGAATGATTTTCCTCCCTCCTACAACATGGCTCTCTTCAAGACCCAGGTTCACTCCTTCCTATCCTCTAAAAGACCCTCCACACACATAGGTCTTGAGGGAAATTATTTCCTACAGGGGCTCCTGTGTGGAGTTACTGTAAAATCAAATAAAAAACTAAGCACGGCTGAACCCATCAAAAGCCACTTTTCGATTCTGAATGGTGATCTTTCACCGTTCAAAGTTATTTCATTATTAAAAATTTAAACGGATTCCCCAATGAATACAAGTTATATGATGTTTTCAATTACATAACTCTCACCTGCTTCAGAGTATAATACGTTTATTCAATGCATCCCCTATTAGCAAACGAACAGGGCTGTATTCAAATACAGTCGGAAAACTGTCTGCGGTGCATTATCCTAACAAAACTTCAGCTATACCGTGCAATAACTTTAACTAGGTGAGCTCTTTGCCGGAAGCAGTGGACAGATTACTAGTTTATTTAATGGTCCTCAATACAAGGCATCCAAAATTAAGTCGGACTTAAAGGATGATAGCATTGGATAGCTGTCCTTCCTGAAAGGTCTGTCAAATTTGTTTGCAATTTAGAATATTGTTGTGAAATATTTCCGATATTAAATTCTGTGCACTGGTGGTAGATGCTACATTAGCCCGTGACCTTCGTAAAAAGGTGAAAAATGCTTACCGTTGAAGTGGACGTGTTTTAAATTATTTCCAGTTTACATTGTTTTTTTTGCATTACTGCATTTGATATAAGAAAATATTGATTGATAAAATTTATTTTGTACTTACCTTCATCAAGTTTCAATCGATTGTTAGTTTTTTTTTTTTTTTTTAGTTTTTAAATATTAATTGACCTCAGTAGGAATTTTAAAATGAATGCATTAATTATTAATTCATTACATAATTACCTATAAGAAAACCAGCAAAAGAAATTTTCAAGTCTTTCGCAGTCCCAAACATCAAAAATATCTACATTGAGAATGTTATAATTATAAAATTTTTAAAAATAAAATAAAACTGGTAAACCTAATTTTCCGCAACACAAGAGCTAACCAGAATGACATTATGAATATACAAAAAATTAAAAATGCTTTTCGACAATGAACTATAAACATCTCTCCACTATGCTCTATAATTCTCTTCCAACAGAAATAAACAAAACAAAAAAAGCGGAAAATGGAAATGATTTCAAAAACCAAATGATTATAAGAAATCAAAGAAAATGAGTTCGTCAGCATTTTGAAAAGAACATCGTAGGAGCTTAAAACAACCAGATTTTAAATAAAACCTAGTCCGCCTCAGCACAGGAACCCCTAGTGAGGAGGACAAAGAAAAACACTCTGAATTGTCTTTTTTAGCCTTAGTAATTTGTTATTGTGTAAATAAAAAAAAATAATGTGTTTAAATAAAAAAAAAATTATTATGCACGGAAGCTAACAAAGTTTTTTTAAGAAACGCACTGCGGCCCCCTGCTGACTAGAGCGTCCATTATATAGAATTAGTTTTTACTGTTCAAATGGAAGAGATCAGATGCATTCACGATAAAATCCAAATATTTAACTCTGTCACGAAATATTTTAAAGAAAATCTTAATAAAAAAAAAATTCCTCCTAATGCCTTGCAAATATTCTGAAATTTACTCGTCTATTTTAAATATACTATCCTAATTATGATATGTAACACAAATATCTCTTTACTATATACTATTTTTTTATTTTCTTAATAAAACTGTAATGCATACATATAC
Organism: Halesus radiatus; assembly: GCA_022606495.2. Classification (NCBI taxonomy): domain Eukaryota; kingdom Metazoa; phylum Arthropoda; class Insecta; order Trichoptera; family Limnephilidae; genus Halesus; species Halesus radiatus. The sequence continues at coordinate 84,461 of JAHDVE020005626.1, forward strand.
ATGCACCATATATTATATTACTTTCATTACTAATAATAAATAATGTACACTCTTCTCCCATCCACAAGTAAATGCTTCTAACGGAAGAATAGTATAAAATCTGTATTAAATCATGTAACAAAAAGTTTAATTAATAAATTAATCTAAAAAAAATAAAAATAAAAGATTGGAGGGTTCACACTGACTGGCGAAACTAAATAACCAATCGCTAGTGACCTTTATCAATGCTTCGCTAATATTAACTTGCGAGTTTGGCTAACAACTGGCTGCATTTAGCTCAACAAACAAGGCGTGTTCACCATATAGAGCGCGCAATGTACTAGGGGGGGGTTCGTAAATGGCCATGACCAACCTAAACATTGGCTGGACGGGCAGTCAAAACGTGTCGTTTGATCCCCGAAACTACTGAAAACTCTCTGAACATTCTGACGGTACCAGCAGGAATGGCGGTTTTAACAGATTTAGCGGTTTTAGCAGTTTAGTGATGCACCGACGGTAACTAATCAGATCATCGTGATTTCAAACTATAATAGTAATATGTAGTCATTGTAATGTTTCCACCTTTTACATAATTGTTTTTTTTAATTTTAAAAGTTTCTAGAAAATAGGATTTATTTGTATAAAAGCAAACAATTAAGTTATAAATTAAAAAGACAGATGTCAGTCTTAGAATTGATTATAAATATATTGAACCCCTCTCCGGCAGATACAAGCAGAATCTATGCTATAAAAGGCATTTAAATCATTACTATTCTTATCTTTACTACAAACTAGCCAGCAATCGATTAACTTAGGTTCTGTGTTCATCGGGGCAGGTATTATTTTGGAATGTAGATTCAGTCGGTAGAAATTTATTGCTAACAATGGTGTAAATAAATTAAGATATTTAAAAAAAAACACTGCTCTTTCTTGAAAGGAATCTTCCATTTTTAGTCTCCGTATAATATTAACATAACCTAAATGAAACAAGAAAACGGAACAAAACGACAGAAAATAAAAAGATTTCAGTCGCATCTGGGACTCGAACCCAGGACCTCTGCCTATCCGGGGTAAAAAAATTATCTTAAAAAATAACATATATTTTTGTGAGTGCATAAATACTTCTAGTTTTCAAAGGCCGTTTGTAATATGTAGATAGAAATTCTGCGGAGGCTATAATAACTAAGTAACAGTGGCTTGCAGTCCGTAAAGTCTAAAAAGCTGTGCCCGCCTTAAGAGGAACGGCTGCGCTGCCTGTTTCATACATAACTTAATTTTGGATTTGAGGCCAAAATACCCAGCTAAACCTAATAATCTTTTTAATCTTTTCATCAAAAAGTATAGTAAATATCTAGTACGGATTAGAAGTATTTTATTTATTTTTGTTTTACATTATGAAATATAGGCCATTAAAGGGATTGAATTTTCACGATTTTAGAGGAATTTTTAACAATTATTTAGGGGCTAACGCTGATTTAAAAAAAATGTTTACCCTTTCTACTTTGAAAATATAATGAAATATAAAAGCTAAAATTATAAAAAAATTAGAATAAGCATTATGGTGGACTTTAAATTAAATTAAAAACGACCAATTTACTTTGGAACAGAAATTTGCTGTACATAATTTAAAATATCGACCCGAAAAAATGTTTTTTTTAATGTTTTATTTTTATTTACGTAATCATACTTACAAAACAAAACTGGCAATTATACGATTAAGTATGAACGATTTACAGATTAGATCTTCACATCGAATCGTAGAATACATAGCAATTTTAGAAGATTTTAGTAATTATCTATATTTCGACCAAAAACTAAAATCCGTTACCTATCGTCATCCGGGATAAAACGCGATGCGGGAGGCGAGTGTGGCGTGGCTAGCCACCAACCAACGCTAGCGAACTACTAATAAATCATTAATTGTTTTTGTGTTTAATTCGTAGAACTCCATTTATTTTTTTTTTAAATTTAATGTAAATCAAATTTAATAATGTTATTATTAAGTTCTGCAAGTATTTTTAGTTGTTATTATTGTGACAGCTGTTTCGGCGTTTAAGGCCATTATTAAATTTGATTTACAATAAATTTAAAAAAAAAAACTAATAAATCACGCCCTTTCCGCACATGGCAAAAGACGTGCGTCTACGCACCGTATTTTGTTCGTGGTCTAGCTATAGTGTTAATAAGTAAATCGTTATTTTATTACAAAAAATGTGTAGTACTACTTTAATAAAATAAAATATATAGAAATACATGTCGAATTCAATTCCGAGACAAGCTGCTCACTGTCAAAGCTCCTACCCTTAGGCAATAATCATTTGCGATGTAACATGTAAATATATATATAGATTCGTATATATTTTGATTTGAAAGCCGTTTGACGTCACCCGTTGCTTACCAGGGAAAATTAATTAATTGGCTATCTATTGCATAAACACAATCAATCAATTAATATTACCTAGGCATCAAATAGGGGTACTTACTTGTAAAGCGAGTAAGCTGATAATAGAAACATGGGAAATGGGCCATCAACCATTATTAGTATGAAACCGTCAGCACACAAGTGTCGTCAACATCGTTCACCACCGGTGATTTTCTACCTACACGCGAAACGCATAACTTTCATTGATTCCGCTGCTTTGATAAGCGGTGCAGTTTGGTCGTAGGATGGTGATAGTCAGCACGCTTCCATGAAATATCTCTTTTCGAGTATATTATATATTTTTTTAATGTTATAACACATTTAACTGAGACAAAATATAAAGAAAACGGTATGACGTAAAAATTTAACGTTTTTTCCTAGTATGAATCATAATCGAGATGGCGGAGAATAAACGTCACCGATTTTTTAAGGAACGTTAAATTTTAAAATGTTAATTTCCCGGAAAGTCTGGTTCTAAAATTCATTATAATACGTAAAAATTCTATGAGAATGAACTGTACCCACTGCCAGGCACACACTATCGGCCGTTCTTCCCAACTCTTCGAATACTCAATCGGAGTCACCGTTCAAGTGTTTTGTTAAGAATTCGCTCTGTTTGCCTGTTTGCAAGCATATTGTATCCTAAATTGTCTATGGAGGTGCCCGACCACTATAAAATAGTGTCCGCATACTTTCATATGCGATAAAATAGTAGCCGCCCACTTTTAAGACAATAAAGTTACATCGAAGTAAAAACTTACCACGTAAAATTAACAAAAATTAGTTAGTATTGTATTTACTATAAATACATATAAATTGTTTTAAAACTAATATATAAATAGATATCTTATACTTTACAAACATGGGCGTTTGAAACAAAGTGTTTGAGTTGATATTTGCTAATGCCTCGAAAGCACCTTTTTGGTTTCGTCCATATGATATTTCACCTTTCTCGTTCGTGAAAAACAAAACGTAGCTTATACTAAGTAAAATAAGTTAGATCCTCTTCAGTTTTATTTAAAACACACAAAATACATGTTTTGACATTCGATAATGGAAATAAATTAAATCGCAAACTAATAATAACATTTTACATTTCATCCTGTTGACACTTTTTATATCTAGTTCTTTATTGGGGGAACTTAATCCATAAAATTCGATATCCTAAATTGATCGTAAATTTGATTGAGAATTTTTTGAGCGTATTTTTGCATTTGAACAGTGTTGAGGCAAAATTTCGACTCAACAGTTGCTCAGTAGGGTTGAGCAGAACGGCCGTTAAACAACTAAAAAACTACTTACAGATTACACTTGCGCCCCTAGAGCCTTTAGCGGAAAACCGTCACGGATTCCTTTATGAAAAATAATGGCATTCGCGAATCTCGAATAGGACTGGATATATCTCTTCATCTTGTTTGCGTATTCGTGTATCATTTAACCAGTATCTAGATCTAATTTGTCAAGAGCCAGTACTCTAAAATTGCCACGTTTCGGACGTCTTTGCCTCTTTCGAGATATTTGGTACGACGATAGTTATAAGAATAATACAATACTTGTACGGGGCCGGGACCAAGCGGAAAATAAACATTTTAATTTCGCAACTGGCTCGGCCAACAGGATAGCCAAAGAAACGATTTGTGCAAACTTATGCAAATATATTGTGCAGGTGGCGAGGAGTGTGAAAAAAAAAGTTAAATTGAAAATGATATTATATATAGGATCAATTTGCTGGAACCCCAATGACAGAAATATACTCAAAATTCTCAACGTCAGATCGTTTACGTTATTTGGTGTGCAAATATTCGGTCTCTCTCATACAAAACTTCAGTCGCACGTTCGTTACGCTGAGTTTTAATAAATTTCCTAAATTTAATTTAATAAATGGGCCAAGCCCGAATTCATAACATTTTAATATTTACACGCGGGCGTTTATTAGTAAATTATTAATGAATTTGTTTAAAATAACAAAATGTAATTATTTCAATAAACAAAACGCTGATTAAAATCATACAACCAGCTTTTACGTTCTGCAAAACAACACACAATTACTTTTCCATATGCCGCGAAATTAAATTACAACATATTTAGCAGTCGTGTTTTGGAATGCTTTGATGTTCTTATCGGGGCTTACCGAACGGCACTCAATCTGCCATTCCTGCAGATGGAACATTTATACAGGGAGGGAATCGAAAAAAGGTGTTACAAAACACTTACGCAACATTAACTTATTAAAGCTTCTCCGTAAGAAAGCTTAAGAATTGAAAAAATTAACAAAAAAATATTCTTAAGTAATATTTATCGGAATTCTGCCTAAATAACTAACTATGTCTTACCACACACTTCTTGCTTCATTCGCATTCATATAAATATGTATTTTTTAATTTCGCGTATTTTTTCGGCATTCACTACATAGTAATTTCTAGACATTTTGTTTGGAAGTTTTATTTACAATGTACTTTTGCTATTTTTGATTTATTAAATTCGCTACCGGTTTTATTAATTAATTCATTCATTAATTTAGTAAACAAGATAATAGCTCCCTGTAAATCACCTTTGCTAACCATGTTTCCTATTAACTTTGACTCATCCCACCGCCCACCCCCCTCCAAATCCCCACTGTTTCTGTATTTGTTTAATTTAAGTTAGTTTTAAGAACGCTAGTGAACGACACAGTTGCGTCGAAACCGGTAGCGAATTTAATAAATCAAAAATAGCAAAAGTACATAGTAAATAAAACTTCCAAACAAAATATATTTTTTACACTAACTCCACACAGGAGGCTCTGAGGGAAATAATTTCCATCGAGGCCTACATCATCTTTGGGGATGCTGTGTGGAGGGTTTTTAGGAGGATAAGAAGGAGTGAACTTGGGTCCTGAAGAGGCCCATGTTGTAGGATGGAGGAAACAAAGAGGCCGGCAGATCATTCCACAGCCGAGCTGTTGAACACAAGAACGAGTCGTAGAAGCGACCCGTTCTCTTATGACAAACGTCAACCGTGTGTAAATGTTGAGTGCGCGTTTAGAGAGTTTCCTGACTATGCACCGGTATTGAATGGATCAATGACGCTAGTTTCTCAGAGCATCTTCAATTAAAATACCGGTAGAACAAGGACAGCATTCCCACCTGACGTCTATATATCGTATTATACATACTCTTCTATTATTCTGACTCTTGACGTGTTCCGATTGAAGTATTTGATTCACTTGATCATGCTATCTATGTCTTTCTCGAGAATCCTCGACTTCTTCTGCCATTAACTTCCGCATCATATATTCTCCTTGCATTTCTTTCTTCACGCTTACATCTGTCATGCATTCTTTCCGGATTTCCTCATTTATGACATTGTCATACAACAAATTTCCGCACGCACGCCTCAGAGATCTCATTTCTATAGCATTCAGTCTGATGACAGAATTCAAAAGTGGGAATATGGCATCTTCAATTGGGATATGTTGTGAGGCTAAATGGGGGGGGGGGAGTTAAATAAAAGGAAAATTACTGGTTAGGGGTAGGTGTAGGGGTAGGGGTAGGATTAAGAGTAGGGGTAAGGGCTAGGGCACGGATAGGGGTAGGGGTAACATATACCAACCTCAAAACATTACTCTAAACCATTCATAACCCCGGATATCGCCGGGTACGTCAACTAGTGTATATTATATAATATTGCACATTGCATATAACAGAGTGGAAGATACTCTCAGTATCGCCCTGGTGAAAGACCAACATTCAGAATTGAAACGTCGCTTGAAATGGCTTTTAGCCGTGTTTGGTGACCAGATCTGAATAGCCAGGTATTTTCCCCACCTTCCTCCTCCCTTTCTCCTTCACCTCCCCAATACCTTCAGCCTCACAACATTGGTAATGCCACAGTCTCACTGGCTCCAGATAGTTGGAGGCAGTTGGGACACTTGTGCGGTATTCACGTAAAAAAAAATTGATTAACATTTTTTTCTGGATTAGTGATTGGGGATTCTAACCGCTCGACCACGGGGTCGTCGGTCCGGCCCTGTTTATTAACGCCTCCGTTATATCATATTATTAATTTAGGAGGACTTTAAAGCACATTTAGTTAATTGGAGCTTTTGTAAAATGCGTTCAAAATTAATTATAATCACCCAATCGACTGTTTATGCCTCAATTTATAATTTAAATTGAGTCCATTTTAATGTATCAACTATTTATATAATAATGATGTGAAGCCATATATAACGGCGTGTATTTTCGAATCCAAAATCAATACCATTAATATTTAAGGGTAGGTACTGTATAATTGATTATTCGGTGATGTCCAATTTTTTTTAAACTGTTAAAGTAACCTTTTACGGATTTATAGTGTAATCACTCGTCAAAAAAATATCAGATGGGAGTTTTGCATTGCTTGAACTTGGGTACAAAAATATTACAAGTTTCTGCATGTAAAAGTTTCCGATTTCCAAAGTTACATTAGTGTATGCGTTTAAACGAAAATCTCGTGCTATTTTTTTTGTATTTAAATACACTTATTCTGCCTTTCGAAAATCTAATATATAAAAATGAATGTTTATCTGTGTGTCATCGATCCACTCGAAAATTACTCGACCGGTTTCGCAGAAAATAGCACAGTCTATTCTTATTAGTGCCGGAAAGGTTTATAGAGCGTTTGAATGAAATTGAACGTGTAAAACTGTTGCTATAACGTTTTTAAATTAATATGAAAAACATTAGACCCGTCATGTATTGAGGTTAGCCACAGATTACATATTCGAAACAAGAAGGTTTAATTAGTTAGAATATTTTCAAAATGGAAAACACAAGTAGGTACACATTTAAGAACTTTATTATTTAGATGTACTTTTAAAAAATAAATATTTGGAATGATACATAATTTTCAAATGAATATTAATTTGTTTAGAGATTGCAATAGTCGTCGCAGGGCATTACTTTCGCTGTCAAATCAATTATGGCATAAAAACGACGCAACGAGCAAGAATTCACAACTTCATAAATTAATCCCGAGCAAGGTCGGGTACACATCTGCTAGTATAAAATAAAATTATCTTTCCTTTCATATTTCTTTATTTTAACTTTTTTAGCTGCACGAGGAAGAAAACAATCACTGCGTATTAGACGCTATTCTGGGAAAACCACTTATACTATATGTAAATAATTTTAATAAACAGATAGACACATTATCTCATAAGATGGTACAATTTACAAAAACCTTGTTTTATAAAACACAAGTGAGTTATTACTGAATTACTTTCATGAGCGCACGGCGCGCGGAACGTTTTTTACGCCCGAAACACGGAGATTTTATTTCAAATTTTATTCCAGACATTTATTTTAACAAAACATATCTAAATAACAAAGGTCTTAAGGTACCTACTTGTGTTTTCCATTTTGAAAACATTCTAACGAAATTAACCTTCGTCTTTTGAATATGTAATCTGTGGCTGACCAGAGTGATATATCTGTGGGCTTACCTCAATACTACATGGTGGGTCCAATGTTTTTCAAATTATTTTTTAAACGTTATAGCAACAGTTTTACATATTCAATTTCATTCAAACTATTCTATAAACCTCTCCGGAACTAATAAGAATAGACTGCTATTTTCAGCGAAACCGGTAAAGTAATTGTCGAGAAAATCGATGACACACAGATAAACATTCAATTTTATATATATAGATTTTCGTAAGTAATTTTTCTAAATATAAAAAAAAAAGAATTGTATTAGATTTTCATTTAAATACGTACAGTAATGTATCTTAAGCCAAGTTCAAGCAATGCAAAACTCCCATCTGATGGGATATTTTGTTGACAAGCGATTGTGGTTAATTTAAATATGCTACCAACAGGGTTTAAAGTATAAAAATCCATGAAAAGATAATACCGGAGAATCGAAAGGCATTCCCAACACAACAGAGATTAAGTAATTAATGGGATTGGATATCGCCAAAGGAATAAGGTGAAACATGGGAAAAGTGCGAATAATCTGTTTTATCTAGAATACCTATCTAGTTATATCTATATTGTTAGGTACCATGACGGTTGACCCCCCTACGGTTGGCCCCAAACAGTTGGCCCCCCGACAGTCGATCCCTCCGACAGTTGACCCCCTAAAAGATTATTTCCGCTGAACGTCCTCATTTTTAAAGTAAGTATGCGGCCGTATAACCAAAGTCGATATACTTATATTTGCAGGCGTCTTGAGTGGAAATCCGCTACATAAAATGTTTTCAATAACAATAATATCGAGTCACCGAAGGAGTAAGCAGTGATGATATGCGGCCGAATAATAAAATACGACATATTTATATATGCAGTCGGTTTAGGGAAAATACTCTATAAGTTCCTATTTGCATATAATATAACTAAATATCCCCGAATGGGGTAAGCAGGGATGGAATATACGGTTGTAGGTGTAAAAAAAGTCGATATACTTGAATTTGCAGGCGTTTTGACTGTCGGGGGGCCAACTGTCGGGGGATCAACTGTCGGAACACCGTATATATTTTGGTTTTACCACACACTCCCCAGATATCTCATTTCTACGGCATTCAGTATTCTTTAAAGGGGATCCACTAAAAATTCTAACGAAATCACGAACTCCTTATGCAGGTGGCGACAATGTTGAAATTCCCGTTTAACGCCGGCCGCATGTTTCGATTTACCCAAAAAATGCGTGTTTTATTTTATTTTGTAAAGGTTAAGAATAAATATTAAAATTTTTACGGTCATATTAACAAAAACTTAATTTGCTACAATAAACAATATGGCAATGTCCAAAAAAGGATTCCTAAGTAAGGGATTATTCACGTTAAACATTTTTTTTAGCACTGACACTTTATTTTTTTCAAGGTGTGTTCTACTCGCAATATTTAATTAAATCATCTAAGACACTTCTAGACCAGGGGTCGGCAACCTTTTGAGTCGGAAGAGTCCAAAATTACAATTTACAAAATTTAAAAGTTTTTAAAGAGCCACAACATTTTTTCTTGCCAACAATAAATAGCATTGCGTAAGGAACTAAAGAGCCGCAGCTTCATATCCAAAGAGCCGCATGTGGCTCGCGAGCCGCAGTTTGCCGACCCCTGTTCTAGACCATCAAATTTTCAAACCAAAAAAATTTTGCATTACTTTGCATGGCATCGCCTTAACTAAAATTTTGAAGACTTTTTTTAATATTTTAGACTCGTATTATCTATAAATTTATTGAAGATATTAATTAAGCTGCATTTCTCCCCATTCCATTTAGAAGCGTCTACCTCAACAGGTAGAAGTACCTACCAATAGAGACCGTAACATAGTAACTTCCTCTCTACTGTAAATAGAGCTTTCCACTTCGCCGTAATTACCGTTTTTGGCTCCCTTCAAACGCTAAATGAAAAAGCCTTTTCCAGTATTTTCCCCCAGCATTTAGTTTCCGCTTTCAAATTATATCCGGGGCAACAGATGTCGCCTGATATATAGGCACAGCATACATGCTATGGGCATTTATACAAGTCTGAGGTCTAGCAACCCACGAAGGTATAGTTTTTTTCTCTTCGTGGAGAGGTGTGCGACAAAATCGTTAGTTTAAGCGCGCTCCCTGGCGGTTCGGTAAGGAATGAACATTTCACTCGATACTGCAGGCACTGCGCAGAAAAGTAAAATTTGCTAAAGGGTGACGGTTTTCAGCGCATTCCACATTGTGGAACATTTCTACGCAGTGCCTGCAGTAGCGAGTTAAATGTTCGTTCCTTACCGGACCGTCAGAGAGCGGGCTAAATATTGTAAAATAATTATTTTGTTAAAAATTAAAAGGAAGCGAGTTTTAGAATTAAGCGTAACTTGAAAAAAAAACACTTGTTTTGTCATAGGTACTATAAACCTAGGAAGATATGGCATGGAAGCGTGCCGTGTGTCGCAGAGCTACTAGAAAATTGTAAGGACTATTAAAGCATCGAAACTATTGCAAGTTATGCGTTTTGTGTGTAGGTAGAAATAAAGGCAAGTCGCCGCTATGCGTAGATGCGATTTGCAATAATATTGGTGAACGATAATGGACACACTTTTGTGCTGGCGGTTTCATACTAACAATGGTTCATAACCCATCTTCCTTGTTATGTGTTCTGGAAATGTATTCTTGGAGTGGTAGATGCTCTCAGTAATGCCCTGTTAAAAAAACATAATTTTACCACCTCTGAATTACCAGGTACTTCCCAACCCTTTTCTTCTTTCCGTATCCATTCCCTTCAGTCTCACACAACACACTTCATTTGGGGATGCCATAATCCTATAGTCCTCGGGCAGTTGGCACTCTTGTGCGGTATTCACATTTTTTTCCCTTTTATTGCGTAAATCGATAGCGTATTGGTTACAATCCTTTTATGTTGATGTACAAATCGAAAATAACACAAGCTATGATCATTCGTCCGTATATGTAGTGTGCTGGGAAGTAAATATAATATTCAGTACTGTTGATAGACACGCGTGTCCCTTTTATCCGAAGCTTACTGTACAATTAATCCAAAATCGATTGATTGATCTTGTTCAATTATTCATAAACTTCAATCACCTTAAGTACGGTCTTATTTTGTGTGTACTTTCTAGATGGCGTCTACATTGGCGTAACCGGTAAATAAAACAGTTGAGAGGGTTCAAACATACCCCCTCATTGAAATAACCTCCAGAGAATATACCAACACGTATAATCAAACCAAACGTTTCGGTCTGGATCAAAAAAAAGGATGTAAAATTTTTTCAAAACTTTATAACACCGAGTCAAACATAATGCATGTTAAATATAATAATTATATTCTTTACAGTTTTTTTTTGTAATTTTAGTAATATGTAGACTGTGTATACATAGGCCGCTGGTTCAAATCCGGTTCGAAGGACCATATGTTTAGTGAGCTGTGAATATTTCCAATTCTGGGTGGGCGAAAAAAGATGATAGGAAGGACTGAAAGAAACAGGAGAATACCACGGAAATTGAATAGGCTTTCCTTTGTTCGTGGATATCCTCTAGAACTTGATTCACCTCACTTTAACATGATTGCAGTCCAGAATTGGCCAGTTGCTCCGATCGGGGCGCTGAACACTTTTTGCTCCTGCGCGTTGAGAAGTTTTAAATCGACTTTTTATAAAAGAAATAATATTGGAAATTTTTTGAGGAAAGCTAAAGATAAAGACCATAAATTGACTCACTCCGGTAAATATAATCTAAATTGTAACGACTGTTCGTCATTTTATATTGAAAAACAAGCCGTAATTTCGACATTAGAACCAAAGAACATGTAAAATGACTAAAAAATATTATTTTTTTCCAAATTCGCTGATCATATTATTTCAAACAATTACAGTTTTGATAAAAATAGAGGGATCGATATTCTTCACATTAATAGTAAAGGTAAACGCTTAGATAATTTGCCTTGGAAATTAGTTAATAATAAAACAGTCTATTATTAACAATCAAAAAAACCTATCTTACAGTCCCATTTTAAACATGTCACCTTTCACCCCTACCGGTTTCGCTGAAAATAACACAGTTTATTTTTATTAGTACCGGGAAGGTTTAGAAAGTAGTTTGAATGATATCCAATATGTAAAAGTGTTGCTATAACGTTCTAAAATTAGTATGAAAAACATTGAACCCGCCATGTTTTATTTAGGTTAGCCACAGATTGCATATTCAAAAGAAGAAGGTTTATGTGGGTAGAATATATTCAAAATGGAAAACACGAGCAGGTACCTACTTAAGAACTTTTGATACATTTCGAAAAATAAACGTTTAGAATGAAATAAAATATTCAAATGAATGTTTCTTTATTTGGAGATAGTTACTTTCGCTGTCAAATCAATTATGGCACCCTAATGATAAGTGAAAAATCCCGAAAAAGGCCGGGTACATCAGCTATCAGTTTAATAAAAATATCTTATATCTTACGCACAACACTGTTTTTAATATACATATATCTACATGTTTCAGAAGCAAAGCTCCCCGCATCAGGCTAAACAACATACGAATATTTATATTATTATTAATCTATTAATAATGACGTCACAAAGTGATTACTGATATATTGAAGATATGGAATACTCTCTATAGAATGTAGAAGATTGGAAAGCGGTTTGGTTATTTGGTCGAAAATCCTCGTGAGGTGGGGGTGTGGGGGTGGAGGTACTCCCTCGTGTTGGAGAGGGTTCCTAAAGGGGTTTCTAGGTTCTCCACATCTGGGAGTACTGCTAATATCCGAGTCTCTACCCAGCAAATTTATTTATATTTATATTAACTCTACACCCTGGTGGAAATCATCTTCCTTGGGGATGCTGTGTGGAGAGTCTTTTTGAGGAAAGAAAGGAATGAAACTTGGTCTCGGAGAAGCTGGAAAGCTGATAATAAAAGATCTGACCAAAACGAAAAAAAACAATCCCAATTGCTCTTTCTTACATTGGATATTGAACAAATATCTCCTTGATAGCTGCGGGTATCTTTAAAATTATTTAAGTGTTACTATTATATTAAGTCTATCCTCACTGTAACAAAACTGTACTACTGTTTTTTATTGACCCAATTTTTTTAATAATTACTGATATTTTCATAATATTTTTTAAATCAATATTATGAAATTGGACTCTAGTATCTCTATAACAAAACTGTTATGCGGTTTTCTTATTTAAATTTTTTTTTTCCAACTTGTGTACATTGATAACAATATGCATGCACCTATATTGTTCAAATTTTGCGCTAAATTTGTATGATGATTGTTATTTATTGTTGTATTATATAATATTGTTGAAATAAACTCCTGCTGACAAGCTACTAGCAGTGGCTTAGAGGGTACAAGTTCCCATTGTATGTAATTAATATTTTTCATTAAAATGGAATGAACGTAGGTCTTAAAGAGATCCAGGTTGTAGGGGGGAAGAGATACAGAGGCAGGCAGATCATTCCACAGCCGAGCTGTTGGATAAAAGAACGAGTCGTAGAAGCGACCCTTTCTGATGTGACAAATATCAATTGTGTACAAATGTTGGGCACGCATTTGGCCTGTTGCTTGACTGTAAATAGATGCCGGAGGGATCAATGACGCTAGTTTCATTTTCCATTGATATACCGTAGAACAAGAACAGCATTCCCACGCCTGTGCTCCAAAGAATGCAATCCGTTTGTTAAGATAGGCAAATCAATTACCAAACGGAACGGTTTATTTCAGATATTTTCGGGCTCTTGACCAGAGGTGGCTGCCAAATTCTACTAGATTGGGTCTTTGAAACATTAAATTCGACGAGCTTATTCTTATCCCAAGAGGAGATCGAGGTAACCGTCCATTCTCTGCTTCAAAGCCCTCCGAGCCGTTGGGGCTTGTCAAACAACAAGCTATGAGTGTTATAAATGTAGAAACCAGGAAATAATGCAAGGCTGGTGTAAGCGTTATGAATAAGATTAAGAAAGGTACGCTTAGATTATATGGATATTAAAGATCGAATAAAAAAAGAAAGGAATGTAATAAGCATGTATGACGCGAAAGAGAAATCGTGGACAATTAAGTGAATCAAAGTAATTATATTTTGGTAATTATTAATTAAATAGTAATTATTAATTGATAAACTAAAGTTTTTAAGACAAGATTTTTGTGCATAGCGCAAAAGATAATAATTATTTTTATAAACAATAATTATTAGCCTGAAAAACTCATCCAAATTGAAGAAAACCTTCCGAGAAAAGATAAATGTCGCCGACAGGACTCGAACCTGCACCCTTCTGATTGCCCAAGTCAAAGCATTTTTCACCAATAAAATGTAGACATAATTTGTCTCGACGCCATCTATTGAGGGATTTAGCCGTTACAAGCCTTTCTCATACTAATAAAGTTGGTTGTTTACAGGTGAAATATAATAAAAACAGTAATTATTGAATGAAACACTAGTATACATTGATTAACTTAGCGGGTTTGCGAAAAGCCGATGTAGCTCAACGGTAGAGCATCTGACCGGCAATCAGAAGGGTGCAGGTTCGAGTTCTGTCGGCGACATTTATCTTTTCTCGGAAGGTTTTTTCAATTTGGATGAGTGTTTCAGGCTAATAATTATTGTTTATAAAAAATAATTAAATAGTAATTGATTAAGATACAAAAATAATGATACAAAAAGTCATCATGAAAATTATACTTAAAGTTGCTGTAAGAACTAACACTGACGAAATCTTCAACAAACTTAACATTATGTCAATAAAACAATTATACTCTAAAAAAATACTACTCTACATTCATAAATACAAAAAACAACAATCACACATATTAGAAACACTAGATCTCAGAGTCAAAAACACATCCAACAAGCAACCACAAACACAACGCTTGGACAAAAAACCTTCTCATACTATGGTACTAAACTCTTTAACAAAATTCCACTCTCCTTCAAAAATTACAACTAATGAATTTAAAAATCAAATACAACGCTGGATACGTTACATAGGGAGGTCTGAAACAGAAAATATGGTGACCCAACAGTTGATCCCCTGACAGTTGGCCCCCTGACAGTTGATCCCACCGACAGTTGATCCCAGCTGCAGTTGATCCCTCGTACAGTTTATCGCCTGAAGGCCTAAAAGATTATTTCTGTTGTATGTTCCCATTTGTAAAGTAAATATGCAGAGATGATATGCGGCCGTATAACACAAATTGATATACTTATATCTACTGAGGGATCTGATACTGGGGGATGAACTGACGAGGGGCCAACTGTCTGGGGATCAACTGTAATGGACCCTGAAAATACATACAGACTAACACTCAAACCACTCGACTTCACTTAAAACACCTCACCTTACAATTATTTTTTTACAGCAATCACACAAGTTTAATATAATTTAATTTCGTATTTGGTAAAATTAAATCCTAAGCACGGTAAATCCCAGTGAGGATATCACTATATTTTATTTGTTACAAAAAAAAGATAATAAAAGATTATTATAAATTAAATGAATAATGCTTTTGTTTCAAGCTACTTTATTTTATTTATATATATTTCTGCATTCGACCGGTTTCGGTTGAACTCAACCTTCTTAAGGAATGTACACATTTAAACATTTTATATGTGAACATTACTGAAGAAGGTTGAGTCCAACCGAAACCGGTCGATAATGCATAAATATAAATAAAATAAAGTGGCTTGAAACAAAAAAAAAATCATTTAAATAATAATTCAAAATATAATTCAGTTCAAGACTTGTTAATATTATCCTCCATTTTTATAAATCCCATATTATTGGGTGCTATCCTTATGATGATTGCAAAAGGCTTGAACTTGAAGTATGATATCGGTGTAAATGACGTAAATTGAACTGGTCTCATTAGCTAAGTTGGTTAAGCGGTTACCCCGGATAGGTAGAGGTCCTGGGTTCGAGTCCCAGATGCGACTGAAATCTTTTTAATTTCTGTTGTTTTTTCGGTTTCGTGGTTCATTTGGGACGTGTTAATATTATCTTTTTCAATGATTAAATATTACAATGAGGTTTACAAACTTCAATAAGTTATAAAAAATAAATAGATTATTATTATTATTACATACAAAGTAAATGTAGTAGTGCCTTAGTTATTACATTTATAAAGATCCGTCCGAGTTCATATTTCGAGACACGATAAAATTGTAATTTGAGCCGAAGATTCTGTTTGATCTTATAATGTAAACCTACGTGCTCAAGACACTAATGAATGTATGCATAATAAAGTGTTTCCAGGGATGTTATAGTTTGGGGAGATCAATAAAGGGGGTGTGTTAATGTCCTCCTTCGGATTAGAGTGATTTTCATCCCTTGTTCAATCATAGGTTTAATTGAAGCGGACATTAAAAACTATCTTGGTTCAATTCATTTAGAAATAAAGAAAAACTTATTCGAAACTTATTCGACATTCGATTAGATAACTTAGAAGCATTAGAAATAAGGAAAGTAAAAAACACTAATAGTAGACTCATAAATAATCAAATAAATTTAAATAAAAGTCCAATCTTTAAATTATTCCCAATAAACAAAGTACATTCCCTTCCCGGTCAGCAGGTACCTGCTGATCTCCCACCCTTGGCCCTTCACTAGCCTGTTTGTATCAATCCATAACACATGTGCATCTTAGTTCATAGTTTAGTTGTATACTGCCCTGAAGAAGCTACGGTAGTAGCGAAACCCGGTCGGCTAAAGTATAAATAAAAGTGATGTAAAACAAAGTTATTGTTTTATTTTATAAAAACTTATTCATAATATAAACTCATGTTAATGTTTAAAAACACTTCAATTTAATATAATGATCGGGTGAGGATTATATTTAAACTGACATAAGATACAATATATTAACTTAAAGAAATTTTAAAAATATAATACAAAAACGTCACGATAAACCACTTTTTTAGTATAATTTCTTCAAGTGATTGGTGTTCACTTAAGTGACGTGGCGTCATTATAAATAAATTTATTAAAAATTACCTTTTAATCATCACTTTATTAATATATACATATCAACACGTTTCGAAAGCAATGCTTTCCTCATCAGAAATAAACTAAAAATAATAATGTTATAGTATAGACAAATGATAAACATAGAACACGATCATGCAAGAATATAAACAAAAATTGTTTAAAGCAGGTAATAACTAATCAAAAATGTTAATAAAAAATTGTTATAAAACATTGAATAACAAATTTACATTATAAATTGAAAAAGAATTATTTTTTTATTATTAATATATATTAGAAATTTAATTGATCATTAACACTTTTTACATGATTTTTTTTAAATTTCAA
This sequence comes from Halesus radiatus, assembly GCA_022606495.2. NCBI lineage: Eukaryota > Metazoa > Arthropoda > Insecta > Trichoptera > Limnephilidae > Halesus > Halesus radiatus. The sequence goes on from JAHDVE020005626.1 coordinate 101,625, forward strand.
ATTTGTCTAATTGTAAACCGGCTGTATTTGTATGTAAAATTTGTTCACCTTTATGTTCATCAAAAGAATGATTGGTTTCCAAAATATGATTGGCAAATTCAAAATAATTATATTTATTATAATATTATTAACAATTATTATTACTTTTTAGTAGTTTGACTAACGGTTGCTTGTCAGTCAAAACCTTATAACAAATTTACAGTTAAGGTACTTACATATATATATAAAATAAAAAACATATCTAAAAAAACTTAAATATTAAAATCATTAATATTTCATGATAATCTTACTCAAAAATATTTCTACTTATATCAGCAAAAAAAAAAAAACAAAAAAAATCGCACATAAAATAATGATTATTTCCTAATTATCTAATGCAAATAGTTTCTTTCAGCGTGCCAAGTCTTAATGACAGACATAAATGAATATTTAAATATTGGAGTAGAAGGCGTCCAGTCCAAAGAGAAAAAAATATCTTCCATATTTCCAGTAAAAGGCTTGGTTCCTCCTGAAAAATCCCTAATTACATCTTCTCCTTTAGACGTCTACCAATCTAACGACTAAATATTCATGTATGTCTGTCATTATTGTGTATCTTATGTTAGTTTTAATATCGTATATATTTATGCGTTTATATTATAATTATGGCAATCCATAAACTAAATGATTTTCGCGAATATGTACAATTTACATATATACTCTAATTTTCTTAACTATTTCAATACCAGACTGTTTTACAGAGTAAAAAAAAGTTATTTTATATGTTCGAGGTCTGTGATTTTTTTTGCAATATTTTTACAAACAAGTATTATAGGATAAGGAAGGATACAAGAAACGCTATATGGTCGTGTTTCGCGATCCAAAAGTCTGGTAATCGGGCCGTAAATTTCTAATAAAAAATGTATTTAATTTCGATGAAATGATATGGCAATATACAATGCTAATTCACTCCATAGTATAAGCAATAGATTCAAAACAAATGGTTTAATTGCCACCCAATGATAAGAACGACCACTGCACAGGACCACTACTTGTATTTCGGTATAAGATGGTGCAATATGTTATTATCCTAAAACAAAATGAATGTAACCGAAACATTGAAGTATGAACAATTCAAAAAGCAAATTAACTGCTTGAACTTAGATAATGATATATTGTATACTATCTAATTTGATTAATTTTTCATTATTATTCTAAAATTGTCCTGCTGATTTACGTTCCTAGTTATTTAATAAGTTTTTAATATTGTTTACATATTCAATTGTTTTTATTATTTTATCATTACGTATATAAATACTCCTCCTACAGCCACGAGCTAGTGGAGTTCAACTTATGGAGATCACATCAATAGGATGTTGAAAAATTACGTATTTGATGTATTATGTAATTTAAAAAAAATATACATAAATAATAAAAAAATTCTTTAAAAGAATGTTGAACTAGGAGAAACGTCAACCTGTCAAACACACGCGTCGAATTCGAAATGACGGTAATATTATGTGTTGAAAGTACAAGACATGTTCTAATCGCTATTAAGAATATCCTTTACAAGTGATACGTAATTTACGGGTCTATTTGCTTAAAAAAAAAACACATTTAAAAAAAAACATTGTTACTTCAAAGAAAAAAATTTATGTTGACGCATAAATTTTGATTTGCCTCCAAAATGATGTGGTCTTTTATACCACCTACAGACGCTTCGACATGCTGAACCCAACATGTGTAAAGGTAGAGTGGGGGTAATCGAGTGGTTTTCTAATAAACTTATTACTTACTTACTAGTTATGGATGCGCCCTCTTCGGGGTGCATCCATAAGTTTCGTCGTCGGCTCATAAAGCTGAGTGATACGTAACAGCGGAAATATTATCTTTTTTTAAGTACTCAATTTTAAAGGCATTTTTTTCCTCCTAGCACCAACCAGTACCTATCAAACACTTATAAATAATTGTTTACTCTGTAATATTTGTTTTTCTCGTCTCTTCAAAAAGTACGTTCATAAGTTTTTTTTCTGTACTATTTATTCTTCACATATCTTTTTACTTAATTATTTTTAAATAATTATATTACCGGACTATGTCAATACTAGCTGATTTCTGTTCAATTTTTGTATAATGGCACTTAATATGAACTAAAAATGTCAATTTGACTGTTCTAAAACGGGATTTGTTGCCAGTTGGGCAGTCAAAGCTTTCTTAGATTTTATTGTTTAATAATGTGTGTGTTTTAAATAAATAAATAAAAAAAGTCTCCAGACGCTTCGACTTGCCAGTGCGGTGATTGACTTTGGACTGTGAACACATAAGCACATAAGCGCCGCAAAAGCTTCACAGTTACATCTCTTTCAAATTTTCAACAGTTCGGATCAGCGTTGACTTTATTCTTGACAGTACACAATAATCCGATTCGTAAAAGGAATATATTGGGTAAAAAAACGTTAACCGATAGGCGTAAGCAGTTTAGCCAAATAAAATCAAATAATACAAAGAGCGCGCAAAGCCAGTTAGGTCAGCAATTGGAAAACGAAAACCGACAATCCGTACTCGCTCTAGATAAGGAGGAAAAAATCTGAAGTCTATGTATTTCAAAATACACGTACGACACGAAAGGGTTAAGAAAAGATAAGATAAGATAAGAAAGTAAGATTATAATAACAGTAACAAATAATAAAATAGTAGGCGTGGAAAAAAAGTTTATTCCGTCTTCGGGGAATAAAAACTTACATGTATAAATGTACGAGTATATTATTCCTTCTTCTCGGAATTACATCCCACAAGAAAATTATTGGTCCTTGCAAACATAAAAAAATCTCTGCCCAAACTTTCTTTTCCCAACATGGTGTTGCTGTTCATGTAGGTATATCAATTGACATGTATAACAGTACTAAAAATGTTTTTTTTAAATTTATTACATAATCCTTTTAGTTTCGTTTTTTTTTTTTAAAAATAATACCTCCCTAATTAAGAAATTTACGTGTTTAGAAAGGGAGTACTGTTATGGTTTGTTATACATTTAATTAATTAAAAAAAACCATAGGTTTTCACAGTGGTCCGTACGGACCCCTGGAGGTTCATATAGATTTGCAGGGGAGAAAAAAAGGGGTTCCACGGATAGGAGTTCATTTAAACTGCACGTATAGTAAAGCTAGACAAGCCTACTGCGCACTTAAAATGAATCGCGTCCACGCAGGCACGTTAATGTTCAAGTTTTTACATTTTTTTATACCAGAGCAGTGAATAAATACCACTTGTTCAGTATTGTACCCAATTTTTGGACAGTCAGGCCGGAGGAGATCCACGGAAAATTCCACGGGGAGAAAGAGGTTCGGGAACATATGACATAAAGTGACAACTGCACTGAACGCTCCAGTAACGAGAAATGGTAGTGGAAGGACAGGCCGTTAGGCTGTTACACGCAACAATATATTCTGTTTTATTTTTAATAAGAGTACGCAAGTTGGAACGGATCCTCTGCCAACGACAGATTATTGTCCGACAACGGAATAATAATCATTCGGCTGGCGGTTTTACCTCCAGACCATTTGACCCACTTCCCTCACCCTACCTCTGCACATGTTGGCTTCGGCGTGTCGAAGCGTCTGTAGACCGTATTATGCTCGTGAGGGTGGCGTTTGTGACGTCACACCGGACAACTTTTGTAGGGACAGTCTCAGGTTCCGGTGACAGCTATCTTAGCAGCTAGCAACTTAACCTACGTCATAGCCAAATTCTAAACATTTAGGAATTTACGATTTCGATCGTTTCAAAAAACAATAATCATTAATGAAAATACATTTAAATATTCCTTATATTTGAACAGAATTCTATTTGCTACGTTATATTTCTTAAAATCTTTCTACATTTTACGGGATAGTATTTAATATTTTCATCGTAAACACGGTATTATAAATAAATAAAATTACCTTAATTAAACTCCAACTAGATGTAAGTTAAGATTTTAATTAATCACAAGAGTATAAATGTCCCCTGAGAGGAAAATTGCCATAAGTCATAAGTTTATAAAGTCAACGACATTTCTATACAAGTTTGGAAGGATGTTAATGTACTTAGAGTATACTCGTAAAAACTGCCATAAACTTTAGACGTGCGTTTAAATAATGGTGCTGTACGCTATCACTGAATAGATTAATCGATTGGTGTGTATTGTAGGCGTGTCTGCTTGCCATAAATAAGGTCAATTTTACCATACTTGGAGTTAACTTGATGAAAGAAGTAAAGTGACAAAACAGAACATTAAAGAAAGGTGAAAAAAATAACAAACAAAAAACATCCAACAAACCTAACCTAAATTAATCTTTCAAAATTACTGCCTCAACACAGGCTAGCCTAGCGAGGCGGGTTATGTGACACTTCAACTATAACTGTTATTATATTATTTTCTATTTTACTTTATAAACCACTGTACACACATTATTATATTATACATGTCTTTTAGTCATAGTTAAATTTAATTACAATAAAGATATTATTATTTTTATTATTATTATTATTTCATATTATTTTATCACGCTCTGTTTTGTCAATGTTCTGTTTTAACCTTGCGCCTTGGCGGACTGCGTGGTTGAGGGGTAAGGTCATAAATCGCGAATCTAGTGGTCGATGGTTCGAATCCCGCGTGGGCCAGTAAATTTTAGTAAATATGAATTTTTTTATACATTAATTCAGAAAAAAAATCGTTTTCCTCAGGGTCTATGTCGGCATCCATAGTGGAGGGGTAAGGCTCTCGACTACGAATCCCAAGGTCGCGGGTTCAAATCCCGTGGAGCGCAAGTAAATTTTATTTGATTAATTTGTGCTGGTTCGCAATTAATTAATTTAAAAATAATATATACTATATTTGCGCATGTTCCATAGTGGAAGATACTCTCAGTATTGCCCTGGTGAAAGACCACCGTTCAGAATTGAAACATTGCCGATCCGAGTAACCACGTACTTTCTCCTCGAAGTACCCTTCAGCCTCACAACCATAGAATAAAGATGAACAAAATAAATGCGATTTGGGCGTATTTTGTGATTAAAAAGTCTGTCCATTCGAACCATAAAATTCTAAAATAGAATGGCAATATAGAATGAAGGCAGTGTAAGAGAGACAGAGCGCTATATTTGCGGCATTTTAATAGGCTCTCAAAACGTACTACGTCAAACCAACATTGGCTTACTTATCTACGTGGAAAGCACTTCTAGTTTGTATTCTTCATTCTATTCTCACTATGCATACACCCCAATTGGGGATGCCATAGTTTTACTGGGGGCGGTTAGCAGGGAGCAGTTGGGACTCTTGTGCGGTATTCACATTTATTTTTACTTTTATTATTATTCGAAGTGTACAGATTGGAACAAAGAATTTTAATTTAAATAATCTACTAACAATTGTTCTCAATCGTACACAAACCATATTTATTTGTAAATCCCACTTGAAAAAACAATCAATCGAAACCCCTAAATAAACATATGCCCTCACAAGTTGAACATATTGACATGTACACAATGCAGGAATGCAATCGTTTAAACAATCTGAAGTATGTGCGTACATATACGTATTTTTTAATGGTTACCTAATCGAACATGTTCAAATGTCTAAATTCTTTCTTGAACAGAAAATAAATTTCTTCGTGTCGAAAGATTTTACGTACTTTGGCGATATCGGTTTTCTGTCATGTTGATAATGATCACACTAGGAAATCTCTGTTCAGTGTACGCTGCAAAAAAGTTACAGTAAATAATCGTTAACCAAATCAAAACAACACATATTACATTATATTATATTTTATGATAGGAGCAACGATGTTAACTGCGGTATAAGCAGTTAAAAGTACGTATTAACATTTTAACATATGTATTTCAATAAAACAAAATGATAAACCCATAGCCACTGAACATAAAATCACTAGTAGTGACATCTACACCGATTCGAAAGAAAATTGATGTCGCCAAATTACAAGAGACTCTCGAATCCTAGGCGCAGATAGGCCAAAGAATTTGATTGTCCATTATCCATTTGAAACCCGGGATGAGTGCGCCCGACTGTAGAATTTGGCAGCCATATCTGATCGGGAGCCCCAAAATATCTGAAAAAAACGGGCGGTCCGTTTGATAGATTCGCCTAACTTAACAAATGGATTGCAATCTTTGGAGCGCAAACGTCAGATGCGAATGCTGCCCTTGTTCTACCGTTATTTTAATGGAAGATGCTCTGAGGGAGAACGGGTCGCTTATATGACTCGTTCTTGTGTTCAACAGCTCGGCTTTGGAATGATCTGCCGGCCTCTGTGTTTCATCCCCCCTACAACATGGGTCTCTTCAAAACCCAGGTTCGCTCCTTCCTATCCCATAAAAGATCTTCCACACACTATCCCCAAAGTGATATAGGCTTCGAGGGAAATTATTTCCCTCAGGGCGTGCAAAAAAAAAATTCGACTCGGAAATTGCTAACCGGAGCATTTTCCGCATTTGTTGCGCCGTACCAGCTGAGTGTAATTTCGTAATTATTAACCTGTTTTTTTTTTCAAAATGATGTTTTTATAAATGGTATTTATTGTCTTACCAGATATTGTCTTCAAGGAAAATATGCCTTCCTTGTAGGCTTAAAAACGTTTTGCTGTAAAAAAACGGTACTTCCGTTTACATGTAAAAGACAACACATTTTCAAAGGAGTTTGTAGCTTAATTATCAGAGTATTATAAAAAAATATAGGTACATCACAAGTACTCAATACGCGTAGTTTACCATTACTAGCAGTTTTTTCAAAAGATTGCTATTCACTTTGTGGCGTCATTATTAAGAAACGAATTAAAAATTACTTTGTATTCACCACTTTAATACTAAAAAATAATAATGTCAAGTACAGACAAATGATAAAAATAGAACACAAAACAAAAACGAGTTTTGTGTTTATCATCTGTCTATACTGATGAAGAAAGCATCGCCTTTGAAACATGTAGATAGATATCTGTGTATTAACCTGTTAACCGAGCGTGACGAATTTATACGTCAAATGTAAACAGTACCGAGTACAGGTAGTACGTATAAAAACCTCTTCCAAATATATCTTATACCCTTGAACGGGCGGACTTAGTTTTACGTTTTACGAATGTGTGAGTCATCGGTACATGAATCGACATGAATTTAAGAGGAACGGTTGCGCGGCCTGTTTCATACAAAAAATTAATTTTGGATTTGAAGGCAATACCCCGGTTAACAGATTAATAAAGTGGTGAATACAAAGTATATTATTTAATTAATTTATTATTAATTAGTTTGCACTTGTAGTTTACTCCAAGTTTTAGAAATTGAATCACTCTCATTTGACATGATTTTATCATAGGTACTTTAAACATCATAATATTGATAATTCGGTTAATTTATAGCATTATTGTGCGACAAATAACGCACTGATAATATTTTAAGTCAATAACAGCAATAATATAGAGTTTTTATTTTGTCAAAACTCAGCTAATATCATTATTGTTAAAGAATTTCATTCGCCGAATTACAGCTGTCATCCGAGAGAACCGGAACTGCAGTTAAGCAAAAAGTCTTTCGAAGGACAATGCCGTATTCCTAATAATAATTAGAATCAGGAACAACATTTCGTATAATTTTTTTTGTAATATTAAAAACAACAAACGGACAGATTAAACATAACCTTGGTGTCGTATACCCACATACAAATCTCTATGTATAAAAAAGAATATTTGTCTGTTTGTCTTCGATTTTCTCGAAAATTATTGGACCGGTTTCGCTGAAAATTACAGGATGTTCTTATTAGTGACAGAAAGATTTAGAGAGTATTTAATCATCGAAGAAAATAATATTAACATAACCTAAATGAAACATGAAACCGGAAAAAAACAACAGAAATTAAAAGATTTCAGTCGCATCTGGGACTCGAACCCAGGACCTCTGCCTATCCGGGGCAACCGCTTTACCACATTAGCTAATGAGACCAGTTCAATTTATGTCATCTTCATCGATATCATATCTCAAATTCAAGATTTGTCAATATTGTTCTCCATTTTTAATCATTTATAATCAAAATATGGTTTAAATCTTAATAAAAATAATTAATAATTAAAAATCGAATTTAGAGAGTACTTTGAATGAAATTCAAAATGTAAGACTGTTGCTATAACGTTTTGAAATTACTATGAAACATATTGAACCCGCCATGTTGTAATGAGGTTAGCCCATAGATATACCACCCTACTCAGCCACAGATTACAGATTCAAAAGAAAAAGTTTTTTTTAGTAGAATATTTTAAAAATGGAAAACACAAGAAGGTACCTACTCAAAAATATTAACATTAAGATATATTTTGAAAAAATAAATCATGGCACGCATACGAAAAGCAAGAATTCACAACTTCATAGCTTTAATTAAAAACAAAAAAAAATAATCCCGAGCAAGGCCGGGTACACATTAGCCAGTAGTAAATTATAATGTTTCTTTATCCCATTATGAGTAATTTGACAATCGTTACACTAAACGATACTATTATTATCATTATGATCCAAGCATTAATCTCCGTAGAAAAATCATCGTGGGAAAACAAAAATAATGGCCTTGGCATGATTTAAACTAACTTACTGATTGAATTGCCCAGGAAATGCTTAGATCTATTTGAATAAAATAATTACTCAAGCATTGTCGCTGTTTGGACTCGTATAGACCATTTGCATTAGACTGCGAAAAAAAAATCACACATACGTCTGTTTCGACACGCTAACTCCTCCCAGTGAGACAGGTATGGCAAAAGGGGATTCCATGATGCTTGATCCCCCGGTCAGTTGATCCCCCGATAGTTGATCCCATAAAAGGACATTCAAAGGACATCTCACAAGAGCAACGCTGTATGTACATAGCACATACAGGGGAACAATATTGTTACCAGTTTGGGCAATGCTGTGAGGCAGGTTAAGGAGAGGGCTGTGGGAATAGATTTGTTAATGAGAGCCTGGATTAAACGTAGGAGGACAAACATATGCCGGTAGCTCGTTCAAAATTCGATCGGGTTTACAAAAAAACGAGTCGGAGTTACGACCAGTTCTCATGAAGCTAACATCAACTGTGAACGGGTGTTCCGCTCGTATCCAACGAATTTCACGTGCTCTGGCGCAAAGGAGATCAAGGCTGCTAGTGCCATCGAGAAGGCTACATTGAAATATCTGCAGAATAGACTCATCATACCTACATTGCGTCTGTACATTACAAATGGCAATTGGTCTATTAACAGCGAATTGTCAATCAGATGATCCCTCTGTGATTTGATCCCTCGGACACTTGATCCCCCAAAGGATTAGTACTTCCTACCTGGTAACGTATTCAGAGAGGATATACGGCCGAATAACACAACTCGATGTACTTATCTGTAGGCATCATGAATTGAAATCCTATGCGCAGTCGGCATAGGAAAAATAGACTTTACCTACCGAGTTTTTTTTTAATACAAGTTTTGTTTTGAATTCAAGTATATCGTTATTGTTATTTAATTATTTGTAGAAAACAGACACATTTTAATACAAATATATATACAAAGGAAGTTTAACAAACGGTAAGCCAACAAATTTTCTTGTGCTAACAGTGGTTAAATAATGATGTTTTATTTATGAAGCTAACAACATAAAGAAAAAACAAAATAAGAAGGAAAGGGGGAGAGGAAGAGGAAGATGGGATCGGGATAGGAGATGCTCTCGATATATTTTATACTCGTGCATCAATTTGTGGTCGTATGTATTACTTCGGTTCGATATTTTGAAAGGGTATTGTGAAGAATGTCGATATTGTGAAATTGTGGGTTATTTATATAATATACGAGGATATACGGCCGTCTATCCTCTTTGCATATGTTACCAGGGGGAAGAACAACATAAACATTTTTTAAGGGGTTCAATGTCCGAGGGATCAAATGACCAGTGGCGTGCATTGATCTTTAACCAAGGGTAGGCTGTAGCTTCCAGGTACTGATTTTCACCACTACTTCATTATGAAAAATTACAAATTAAAAATTTGAGTAAAACGATTATGACAAAAAAAATGGTTTTATGAAAAATGTATATATTTTGTCGTTTGTATTAGTTTTTCTTAGTAGGGTAGGCACAGCTATTCAGCCTTTATAGACTGCACGCCACTGCAAATGACAGAGGTATCAACTGACAGGATCAACTTTCCGGGAGATCAATTGTCGGGGGATCAACAGTCGGGGGATCACGAGTCGGGTCACTTTTTTCGTATCAGGATTTTTAGTTCAATAGAGTTTTCAAATATCAAATATAAAATTAAAATTTATCGATGGAACTACAAATATGCATTCTAACGTAACCAGTGGCGGTTGGTGGTCAAAATTATTGGGAGTTCAACATTAAAGCGATTTTAAAAAAGGAAAGAATTTCGACTTTCCATAAGTAGATTTTCTTCTTCACCGAATAATACATATTATTGAGTTACTTCATTTCAAAATTTTGTGTGGAAAGGTGGGTATTAGATATTTAAAAAAATGTGTTAAGACAGAATAATGTGATACAAGAAAAAGCATAAGTTCATATTTGTGACAGAATTTTCGCCACAAAATAACTTATAATGTAAAAACTTTTAATGACTTTTTGTACGAAAAACAAAAAAAAGTTGAAAGAAAGGCGAATTTCATCACGAAGTGGGACTGTTTCAAAATAAGGGACCGTTTGTTTTCCAAAACCGCTATGCGCTCTCATGTAAGATTTGGCTGCTTTTGAGAGACATCGATTTTTTCATTAAAATTTCAATAAAACCCGCTACAAATCATCTTAAAAATATATTAAAAACTCATATTTTTCACAACAAAAAAAGTTTTTTTTTTGAAAAATTAAAAAAAGGTAAAAATTAAATCAAATAAAAAACATATAATGAACATTTCTTTTAAACCGAACTACAAAAAATGTGTATATTTTTTAATTGTCATCCACGCGCCTAGTTGTAAAAACACAAAAAACACTCTCCTGTTACATTTTGAAATGAGCGAATAGCGGTGTTTTTAAAAAAAGGTCTTCAATTAGAAATAACAGAAACTTTGAAATACTAATACGATATTAACAGCATTTACACTGAAAAATAGAAAAAAAAGTGATTTTTTTAATGCCATATCGCTGCGCACCGAAATACTAAATTTCGGCTTTGATGCACGTTCCGCCACCGTTCGAAACTGTATTTATGTTGTATGAAATATCCCCATAGATTTTTTAACTCTATATGTGCGTTCCGGAATTCGGATCGCGCTGTGTTCTTATTGATGGATTTTTTTACTATGAAGTCGTAACGCGCTGTATAGGAATTTGTAAACGCAGATTTTATTTTAGTAGTGGAGCGCTGTTCAAATTGTAGTAATAGTATAACCACAGTACAGGTTCTCCTAGTGAGGCGTTCACCATGTGCTATTATATATTAGTATTATTATTATGTATATACTACACTTTATTTATTATATTGTATACTTCCTATATGGGTTTTACATAGTAGCACAGATGAAAAACACATCACAGTAGTACATAAATAAAATAAATAGCCTTCAAGAGATACAACAACTAAATATTTAATTTGTATCACGAACAAATTCAGCAATAACATCGTGTAAGTATCATTCCAAATAATTATTATATTCACTGGTACTTATACTTTACACATATCTTATTAATAATTGTTGAGGATGTATGCGATAATCGTCTTTTTGTATGTGTATTCCGTGCAGTTGAACATATCTACTATGTCTGAAAAAGTATTACCTTCTGCGTGAAGTCTAGGTACAAGAGAATTTTTGAATGACTCAGTCCTGAAATTATTATTTCGATTGAGTAAAATTTTAGATCGAATAGATCTTGTTAGAATATTAACTTTAATAAAGCTGACTATATCAGGACTATCTAAATATTATTATATAATACTGTTTATATTATCAAAAATTGTCGATAATAGTAAATAAATAGAAATGAATAAATACAAAAACATCCAAGTGCGTCTTGTTTGCCATAGTTTTTCTTTGCGAATTCACTGCACAACCGGTAATTAAAGAAAATCGCCGCTGAACATAACTGACCAGAGTGAAAACAGATGTTTTTTTATTAAAAACCTTTGTAAGTTTTTCCACTTAATTATTTTCGACCGGACCGGTTTCACCCTATCACGGGCATCGTTAGTTTGGCACAATGAATATTAAATCTATGGTATATATAACATCGATGCCGGGAGTGAGTTCCCCTGCTTTCTAATATTGATTTTATTTATGACTTGAAATTTGTTTTATTGCTGACGGTACTGTTTACTATTATGTTTTAAAAAAAAACTACTTTTGGGTTGGTTTATTACCCTCTGGAAGACGGATTAAATTGTGTTTATTAACTGAATCTGTTTTTTTTTTTTAATTATATAAAGTCATTCGTGTCAGCTTTTATTTGAACGAATGGTTCTTCCTAGTTTTGTTATTTCCCTGTGATTTCTCTCTTGTTTGCTAAGATCAATTTTATAGCATATATAAATAAGTCGAAAAAGGTTAAAAAGGTTTTTTAATAAAAAAATCATTTTAATATGGAATTCCACCATGAATTGAAAGTTTCAAAATTAGAACTAACAGAATTTTATGTTAAGAAACAAAAAAAAAATAATTCTAACAATTTTCCAGGGTAAACCCAAATCTCTCATGGTCTGTAAATTAGCTAGCAGCATGGGCGTAACAATGAATTGTGGTTTGAACCCATGGCGGAATATTACAATACACGCCCGTTTGTTTCAAAATCCCCTCAACGCCGACCCTACATTACAATACCGAATCGTATGTTACGTTTTACAGCGGTATGTTATGTTACGTCCCGTATCGGTATGTTAACCGTAACGTAGGTTTTCCGGGAAGAAGACGTATGCCAAAGTTAACGAGAACTAATTACTATTATGGTGCGAAATTTCTAAATGTTGGACACGATGAGAAAAGTTTGCAGTTAGAATTCTTGTTTGAATTAATCCCCATTGATGCAGCCATTATTGGGAAAACTAAACTTATAAACTGAATTGAAAACTGCAAAAGCAGGCTTTACAACTAGCATCACAGATTATACGTTAGTTCGAATGATGATAATGCTACGGTACTGTCATCTTCAATGTTTGTCTGGATTTGTGTGGTGAGAAATTAAATTCTTATATTGCAAGTTGGGTATAATTATTACTGTCGCAATGTTACAAGTATGAAGCTATGTTATCAAGAAGGACGAGACAACCTGTCATACGCTAATATACTTCCATAAGTCACGCTGTCTCTTTCATACTCGATTGTCGCTTTCAAACGCTTGGGCATAAATAAAATACATTAAAAAAATATATACTCCAGAGTCGAAGATACTTTGAGTATCGCCCCGATAAAAGACCACCATTCAGAATCGAAACGCTTCATGAAATGGCTTTAGACGTGTTTGGTGACTACATATGATTAGCCATGCGCTTCTTTACCTTTCTCTTCGCTATCTCTCTCCACTCCCTACAATTTTTTGCCGCACATCATACCCGATTTGGGGAGCGGTATTCGGATAAAACTAAAACTAGTCATGTTTATCTACAGTGTAAATTACAAGTTAAAGTTATTTGGAAAAATGACTTCTAAAAATGACTTTTTTGCCATAAAATCAATATATTAATCATCACTCAAATAATAAACGAAAATGGTACATGCTAAAATTAAAACTGGTTTCGGACAAAACTGTGATTTTATCAAAAAACTCGATTATGATAAAAAATATATATATTTAAAATGATTTTATCCGGCTCGAAGGACCAAATTATTAAAGTTATTAAAAACACCAACCATGTGTATTAACTTACGGTACGTAAACGTAACAAAATTTCCAAAATTATGGGTACTTACGTACGAACGTGAACTTTTCAAAATTGGAATCCAGACAAGCGATTAACTAAGTAGCTACCTACATATAATGAATTTTAACAGACAATTATTTTAATTCTATATTTGAAATGTACGTATCTACGAGTACACATGAATTACTGCAGGCCATTTTTAATAGAAAAACTATGAAAGTCAAGTTAAATCCCATGATTTTTCACGGCTAACAACTAGTTTATTATAAAGCTAGTTATTAACTTACACCAAAGATTAATATATGCTACATATTGCTATTTCCGTGACCCCAAACAATAGCCAAACTGTTCCTAACTAACTAACTAATGGAGACGTTGTTTGTTGTTT